>PVKA01000838.1:104131-171897 GCA_004027165.1 Ctenomys sociabilis | reverse complement strand
AGTTGGACTTACAGTTTAATTTTAATTTTTGAACATTATTATTTTTTTTGAATTTTTTTTATTTTTTATTTATTTTTTTATTATTTTTTTGAACATTATTTTGAAATATTTATTTTTCAATTGATTAATACTTAATATTCTGAATATATTTTAATTTTTGTTTTATGATTTATATGGTTTCTTTGACTTACAATCTACTTATAAGACATGGTATGATATTTTCTCCTAGTATTAGAAACTTTAAAAAGTGTATTTCTATTGACTTTATACTAGTTTTTCTTTGTCTTTTACACATATACACATATAAAAATGTATGTATATAACCTCACATAAGATTGAGACTGTTTTATGGAAATCTTCAATGACCTTTTAAATGGCTTCATCTAATATAATTATATTTTACATAGCCCTGCATAATTACCATTTTGAGAACCCTTTATTGTTTATCCAGGATCATCCACATCCAGTAATTTCTCTTGCCTTCTGGATTATGGTCTTTGTTATTTTCTATATGCTATATCTGGAGGTATTAGAATATTTTGTATAGCTGGAAAATATTTTACTTTTAGTTTTCAAAGGTATGTTTGCTAAGTATAAAATGAAATCAGGACAGATCATTTTTTTAGTCCTTTGAATAAATAAATCTAGTTTCGTACCCACTTGCTTTTTTTTTCTAATGTGGAATAAGATGCTATTTAATTTTGTTCTTTCATAGCTAATATTTTTCCCATGTATATGCTTTAATGATTTTTTCTTTATAATTCTGGGCAATTTCATTTTTGTGTATTGTGGTATGATTTTATTCATATTTCTTGTACAAAAGGTTCATTTTTTCTTGGAAATGTGATGCTATAAGTTCAACTAAATTTAGAAATTTTAAATCTTCAAATATGTATAGCCTACCTCCTTCTACTTTAAGAATTCTAATTACAGAAATATAAGTTTCTTGATTTTGGCACAGAGCGAACTATTATATGACTGATCTGTAAACTCTTCTTCATGTTTATTTTTGACAAATTTTGTTATATTCATTTAAGCTTGTAAATAATTTTTTACAATGTGCACTCTATTATTAATCTGATGTTATGTATTCATTTCAGAAATATTTTTCTAAAATTCACTCTGCCTACATCATGTGTTTCACATTTCAGTGTTTGTCTACAATTTTTCATTTGCTATATAATTATTAATGATTTTAAATAAAGTTAATAAAGAGAAAAAGAAAGAGAGAGAGAAAGAAAGAACAAATGAACGAACTAGCTGGGGAGATACGTTGGCGATCTAAGCGCCTGCCGCCTGGCAAGCGCAAGGACCCCGGTACCACATGCCATGACCAGCCTTGCCCCAGTGCTGGGAATGCTGAAACAGGAGGATCAGTATGAGTCTGAGCTGTGTAGCAAAAGCCTGACCAAATAAATAAACAAATCTTCAAAAGAAAGAAAAGAGTTAAAGGCAGTTGAGAATGTTCCTCCCCAAATTATCCCTCAGAAAAAAGGCTTACTTTTTTGGAGTAAGGGTAAGACAAGTTCTCAGTTTGTAGTTCAGGCTGATGTTGCATTCCTTATGTAGACCAGCTGTCCTCAAACTCACAGTGATCCTCCTGTTCCAGCCTCCTGATTGCTGGGATTATAGGTGTGCACCACCACACCTGGCTTTATTTTTGAAACCTTCATTATCTTTCACATTGTAAGAGGGACAATGAAATTTATTTGTTTCATCCATGTTTGTTGTGTTTGTGCTTTGTGCTATGCTTTGAACTCAGGCCCTTGCAGGTGCTGGACTAGTGCTCTATCATGGAGGGCCCCAGCCCTGCCTGCCTTTTGGTCGCCTGGAAGGCCACACTGGTTCCTGACACTTAACAGGAGTGGTGGACAGCATCAGTAATACTTAAAAGAAAAAGAAAGAGTAGATTCCGTAACTCTTTCTGGTGGTATAATGGATTCAATGGCAAATTTTACAGGGGAGTTTTTTACAGAAGACATATCGGTACATGGAAGCCAATTTTTAAGAAATTTGAAACTAAATGGACAGTTACATCTTGATATTAAATTCTTCCAAATATGATATACAAGGGTCCAGAACACTCCCTAGCACAAATGATGTAGCAGTGCATATGGCATTCTATGCAAAGTTGAGCTAAAACAGGTGGGATTGTGCACATTTGGCCAGATACAGCTATCATAGTGAGTATACTGAACATGACTGCAACTGTCCCTTCAGCATGAGCGGAAGAGACTGTAGCTCCCAGTTAATGTAGAGTAGTGAGGTGCTGAGCTACATTTGCATGGGTTGCTGGGCACAGTGGCACTTGCCTGTGATCCCAGGGCTTAGGAGGCTGGGGCAGGAGGATTGCTGGAGTTTGAGTTTGAGGCCAGTCTGGACTATGCAGTGAGTTCAAACTCACCCTGAATATATAGCAAAATCTTGTCTCAAAAAACCAAAAATAAATATTTATGTGCATCGTCAATTTTTAAGTATTGTGAAGAGAATTTGACCAGTTCATCCAGAGCTATACCAGCACGTACAGATGTGTACACAAGGGGTGATTGAAAACTATGGTAAATCCCTGAATTTAAATATTTGTTACAAAGCTTAGCATGGTGACACATGCTTGTAATCCAGCACTCTTGAGGCTGAGGTCGGAGGATTGTAGGGAGTGCAAGACCAGCCTGGGCTACAAAGTGAGCTCAGGGCCAGCCTGGACTGCTCAGTGAGACTCTGTCTCAAAAAAGCAAAACAAAAAATTATTACAGCAAACAACACATTGTCATTATGCCTTCAAAATACCCCCTTCTTTCAAATACACTTGTCCTGTCATTCTTGCCAGTTACTGAAGCGGTTCTGGAAGTCCTCTTTCACGTTTAAGAGGTGTGATGAAAAACACAGAGAATCCTGCTGCCAGGTGCCATCCAGGGGCAGTCGTGGTAGCACAGCTCACTTGATTACTATGGCTGTCAATCCTGAAATTGGATAATTTACCCTCCCACTTCATTATTCTTTTCAAAATTATTTTAACTGTTCTCTTGCCTTTTCATGAAATGGTCAGAGTAATATTGTCTGTATTATGTATAGCTGGCTTGTTAGATAAAAATTACACTAAATCAACATCTTCACTATGTGTTCTTCCACACAGTGATAATAGTATGGCCAGTAAATGTTTTGTTAGATTTATACCTATTTTATTTATTCAACCAACTGTAACTTTTGCATTTTATCGTCCATGCAATCATCGCTAGGCTGTAGAGACACAATTGATTTTTTTATGTTTGTCTCCTAGCTAGCAACTTTACCAATGTCTGTTTAAACTGGAAGTTAGAATAATTGTGTATTCTTTGGTATTTTCCAAGTGCTGTAGACAATTATTTCATTTGCATTGTCTCAGTTACTCTTCTCTCGTTGCTGGGACAAATACCAGACACCCAAAACGAAGGAAGGAGAGGTTTATTCAGCTCACAGTTACTGGAGACTTCAGTTCATCTGCTGCTGGCTCCAAGGCAGAATGTACATGCTGAGAGCAACCTTTCATGGTGGTGGCAAAGAGCAAGAGCAGAACAGTGGTGGGAGCTCAGGCGGTCAGCGTCTCAGTGCTCCTTTCGCTGTATGCAGATTACCTGCCCCAGGGCAGGTGCAGCATCCATAGCCCCATAACCACTGGCCAGCCAGATGAATCAAAGTGCCTGCTTAGGCAGACACGGGGATCAGGTTTGATCCCTGGACTGTTGTGATTCCCCTCTCCCCATCACACTGATGGCAAGCAATTAAGATTGGGCATATGTAGGAATTCATTGGTCTCACTGTGATTGGTTCTACATGGGGAGAAATGGCAGAAGGAATCAGAAAGACAAGAAGACAAAAATCTGGGATAGGTGGTCACTGTTCTGCCTGATGGGCAAGACTAATGTAACGCACACACAAAAAAAGATCCTTTATTTATACTTTTGCAATGTTTAGTAACAGGTGACACAAGGTTGCCTAGTGACTAATAGCTGACCTTAACCAAACAGGATGTTTATCTTAGGAGTGAGGAAGCTTGTTTGCTTTAGGCACGAGGCCCAGTCCTCCTACACATATTGGACCAATTTTTTAGCTTCCTTTGGCTCCCAAAAGGTGTGGTGGTGCACACCTTTAATCCCAGCACTTGGGAAGCTGAAAACAGGAGGCTCACTACAAGTCTGATCTGTGTAGTGAAACCCTGTAGACCCTGACTCAATACACTAAAAAAAAAACAAAAATCAATCACAAACTCCAGAAGCCACCCCATGACTGCATAAGGCTTTGGAGGGACAATTCCACACAAACTATAAAAGTGAGTTTCCTATTTTTTCTGATGTACTAGTGTCAGAGGGTGTCCACTTATAATGTACAACTATAAACGTTGTCTGAGTGTTACCAGATGGCACTGTGACCCTGTAAAAACAGAGGGTCCTATCATGTGCAGCTGCTTTGGCTGTTTCAACTATGTTAGCTATTTCTGTTATTCAGGTATTGATCTGGTTTTTGTCACCTGACCAAACCTTTATTCCAAAGGTCCATCTCATCTGTCTGCTATATCCTTTAAAAAAAAAAAAAGACTTTGCAAGTACTGAAGGTTAGGCAGGCACAGGTGATGGCTTGGTACAGGTCTAACCAAGAGTTGGCCACCGAGGAGGGCCAAGCCAGGGGACCAATAGCTACTGCCTTTGGGGCGCTGGCTCCTCCCAGCCGCGCGAGGGCGCTGTAAGTCCCCGCGGCTCGCGGCGGCGCTCTTCCTTCGCCTCCTTGGTTCGGACTGAGGCTTTCGGGATAGCGATGGAAAGATGGCGGCGCACAGATCTGAGTGTGAGCGTGCGGAAGCGGAGCCTGGAGCGGACAGACCGGGGGCCTCGGGCGTGAAGGTGGTACCCCTCTCGGAAGCTGCCGCCCCCGCCCCGCTTTGCCCTCACGGTGGGTCGGCGTCGGGCCCCAGCCTGGCGGGCACGGAGCCTTGGGGTGTCGGGGAGCGCGAGGGGCTTTGGCAGGCACTCCGGGGAAAGAGGTGTCCCTGGGTTGCTTTTCCCGCCGGTGTTATGCATCAAAAAGCGTAGTGAGGACATTTGTTTTTCAAGAAGTCCCTCCTCTTGGAGTTTTGTCTGCAGGCTGTTGTGTCTGTTTTGTAGGAAGGGACAAGGGTATGGGAAAAGGCGTGGTACTGAAAAATTCCTGGTGACAAGTAATTGGGGATTTCGTTTGTTGCTTTACTGTCTTTATTTTTGTTTTATTTTATTTTTTGTCTTTTTGACACAGGGTCTCAGTATGCAGTTCAAGCTGGCCTTAAACTCACTTTGTAGCTCTGGCTGGTCTCGAACTCGCAACAATCCTCCTGCCTCAGCCTCCCGGGTGCTGGGATTACAGGCTTATTTTTATGTTTTTAAAGTAGAGATAAAGATAGAATTTTTTGCTTACAGACAGGACCGAGTTTTTCATTAACTTGTAGAGGATGTTTCAAACTTTAAAAGTTCAGGTTCTCACTGGAAGAATGGATAGCCATGCTCGAGGTGATGGGGCTGGAGGTGGCAGAGCTCTCAGTTCTCTGGGGTTCTCTTATTTTATTTTCAGATTTATTGGCCTTTTTTTTTTTTTTTTTTTTTTTTTTTTTTTTTTTTTTTTTTTTTTTTTTTTTTTTTTTTTTTTTTTTTTTTTTTTTTTTTTTTTTTTTTTTTTTTTTTTTTTTGCCTATGCAGTTTAGGCTGGCCTTAAGCTCACTTTGTAGCTCAGGCTGGTCTCAAACTCACGACAATCCACCTTCCTCAGCCTCCCGAGTGCTGGGATTACAGGCATGCACCACCACGCTCGGCTTTTATTGCCCTTTTTTTGAGGCAGAGTCTCACTGCACATCAGGCTGGCCTTGAGCTCACGTTGATCCTCCTGCCTCAGCCTCCTGAGTGCTGGAATCACAGGCCTGTGCCACCACGCCCCTCTTAGATTTCTTTTAAAATATTTTATTAGGGCTGTATATGTGTGCAGTACCTAGATGATTATATTCATCATGAAGAGTAGTTGGTGGACCTAGATTTGTGACATTCTATGTGGACAGCTATTTGATGAGAGTGTTTTCTTTTGGGGAGACCACGTTTCTTAAGTTATTTCTGATAAACTGGGCATGATGGTGCACGCCTGTAATCCCAGCCCTTGGGATTGGGCAATTAGGGGTGAGGAGGGTCTTCACTGGTTGACTGCACCTAATTAAAATTCAGATGTTCTGGATAAAGGCTGCTTATGAAAATTTGTGAAAGCTAAGGCAGGAGGATCAGTGCAAAAGTTCGAGACCAGCCAGGGCTGCAAAGTGAACTCTTTCCAGCCTGAACTGTATAGTGACACCCAGTCCCAAAAGACAGTATAATACTGAGGAAAAAATTCTATTATTGGGCTGGGGATGTAGCTCAGCAGCATAAGCACCTACCTGGCAAGGTCATGAGTTCAGTCCCTGGAACAAAAATAAAATAAAATAAAAAGATAAAAACTTTATTATTGCAAGTTGTGCATAAGGTGTGAACAAGTCTTATTTAAGGTAATGAAAGCTAAGAACTTGATGCAGATTGCTGTTGTCATGCTTTCTCCTCTTGTGGTGCTAGGACCTACCCTTCTGTTCGTAAAGGTGAGCCAAGGGAAGGAAGAAACACGGAGGTTTTATGCCTGCTCAGCCTGTAGAGACAGAAAAGATTGCAATTTTTTTCAGTGGGAAGATGAAAAGGTATGACAACTTTTTGGATACGTTCTTAATGTAAATCAGCTTTATCAAGAATGTTTAATAAAGCCCTGCAGTTTGAACATTATATAAGATAAATTTCTTAAGAGAGCTGGAGATACCAGGCTTTTTAGTTTGGGAGACTGGAGTTAATACTTTACCAACCTGATTAATGATGTCTTACTATCTTCTTAAAACTGATGTGTTATTATCAGGTGGCAGTTCAGGTCTTGAGACCAAGTCAGGGATGGGGAGGAAAGGTAAGAGAGTCAAAAGAAGGAACCTCCCTAAGCCAGGGCTCCTAATCCTGTTGATGAGGGCTCTACCCTCATGAGCTACGTGACCTAATCACTTCTCAAGAGCCCTACTCTAAATAGAGGCCTGGTGTCCCATGTTGTGGAATATTTGCATGGACTTCACTGTTTGACTGCACCTAATCAAAATTCATGTTCTGGAGAAGGGCTGCTAAACCTATACCATCACGGAGAGTTAAACTTTAGTGAACATACCATGTGTGGATTGGCAGCCTTCCAATGCAAGTACCATACAGATTTCTCCCAGAAGTGTCTGTCAGTGGTGGCGAACCCCTAGAGCTTTCAGTAATGAACAGCCCACTGCAGCCCTCCTGCCATAGGTTCACCACCACCAATCTAAGTGACGATCATTCCAGGAGGTGCTAGGAAAACACTATTTTAGACACATCCTTTGTATAACTACCGGGTGACCAGTGAAGGCACATACAAATATAGTTATGGGCTTGTGTCCTTATGGACCAAGTTCTGGTTCAAGTTTGTGAAAGCCTTGACTATACAATTTTCAGCTGGGTTAGATTTCCTGGAAAACGGCCCCTTCTGCACCTGTCTGCAACCCCATTAATGTCACCATGTTGGAGTCACTGTCTCTCAGTGCTTTGTGATGTGTGCTGCTTCCAGCGGCTCCAGAATCCTCCCAGCCCCGCCACCCCAGTGAATGAACTGTTTTAATGTCTTGCTCTTTGATATCAGATGCCATACCAGTTTTCGAGAGCAGGCGCAAGTTTGATAGTTGGTTAGATGGGATTTGTATCTTTCAGCTGTCGGGAGCCAGACTCGCTGCCCGGGAATGTCACAACCAAAGAGGTCGACCTCCCCTCTCCCAGATGCAGTATGTGGAAAGGTACCAATGGCTGGTGTTGCTTTTTATTCTTTTAGCTCTAATGTTCCTTTACTTTTTTTCTATTTCTTTACTCTTTTAGGTATGTTTGTATTTTTCTTATGCCTCCATATTTACTTTTGCCTATTTATATATCTTCATTGTGACAAAATACATATATAATGTAAAGGTTGCCATTTTGCTCATTTCTAAGTGTATAATTCAGTGGCATTAACTATATTCACAGCACTGGGCAGCCATCACTATTTCCCAAAGTTTTTCATCACTTCAAACAGAAACTGCCACCATTAAGCAATAATTCCTCATTTCATCTTGCCCCAGACCCTGGTAACCGCTAAATGTACTTCTGATTGCTGTGAATTTGGCTAATCTAGGTACCTCATAGAAGAGGTATTGCACAGTGTTTGTGCTTTTCTGTCTGCTTCTTTTAGCATAATTTCAAGGCTTATCCATGCTATAGCATGTGAGAAACTTTAGTTCTTTTTTGTGGCTGGGTAATGTAATATTCCACTACCTCTGTAGTTTGCAGTTGGGATTTTTGGTGTTTTGATTGTTTTTTTTTTTTTTTTGAGACAGATTCCCACCTGTGTAGCCCATGCTGGCTTTGAGTCTATAGCAGCCCTCCTGCCTGAATGCTGGAATTGTAGTTATGTGCAGTCATTCATATCTGGCTCTGCTTCACAATTTATCTATTCATCCTACATGCAGGTTGTTTTCACCTTTGTCTGTTGGACTGCTGCAGTGGAGGTTAACACACAAATAGCTGCTGGAGTGTGTGTTTTCAGTTCTCATAGGTAGACACTTCAATGCTTGGCAATATGATAATTCTATATTTAAATTTTTGTTAGTGTATATTGTGATACACAGTAATTATATTCTATGTTTAGGGTTTTCTGTTTTTGTTTTTTGAGACAGGGTCTCACTGTATAATTCAGGGTGGCCTTGAACTCACTATGCAGCCACAGCTTGCCTCATATTCACAGCAGTCCTCTTGCCCCAGCCTCCCAAGTGCTGGGATTGCAGACATGCACCATCATGCCAAGCTATTCTGTTTTTAAAGGAGCTACCAGACTTTCTTACAGTGGCTGCACCATTTAATATTCCTGCCATCAGTGTGTAAGAGTTTCACCAGAGCCACACCAGCATTGACTATATTACTGTTTTTATTGTATCCATCCTAAAAGGTATGATGTGGCATGTTGTGGTTTGTTTTTGAGACAGGTTTTTGCTAATGGCTGATATCAAACTGAGGTTTTGATTCTTTTGGTCCCAAATTGTTAAGATGTTGATCTTTTCATGTGTGCTTTGGCCATCTGTATATCTTTGGAGGGATATAGTCATGTCATTTGTTTACTTTTCTTGTTTGTTTGGTACCAGGAATTGAACTCAGGACCTTGCGCTTGCCAAGCAGGTGCTGAACTGTTGAGCTATATCCCTGGCCCCATTTATTTGCTTTTGATTAGGTTATATCACTTTTTGTTGAATCACAAAAGTTCTTTATTGGTACTAGATTTTATGTACTCATCAGATTTGTGATTTGTGTGTGTTTTCTCCCATTTTGTAGGTTTTCTTTTTACTTTCTTTCTTTGATACTTAAGCGACTTAATTTTAATGAAGTCTAATTTATCGATGTTTTGTTTCATAGCTTGCACTTTTGGTATCATAGCCTAGGATGCATGGCCAAATCCAATGTCATGAATACTTTCTATAGCATTTGCTTCTGGAAATAGTAAACCAAAAAATGTTTAAAGTTGTAAGCATCTGTTTTTTAAAATCTGCATTTTTGTTTTGTTTCTTGAGGCATGGTCTCACTGTGTAGTACAGGCTGGCCTTGAGCTCATGGTGATGTTCCTGCCTCAGCCTCCCAAGTGCAGAGGATGTCTTATTAGGTGACCTGGTGCTGAGTCAAGACTCACCTCTTCAGCAGGCCTGGGAGAAGGCTTGGTGCTCTCATGTCGTGGGCATGGCCCTCTGTGGCCTGACGAGGCCCTCTGAGAAGTCCCCTATCAGAGTTGCTGATGACAGTGGGTTTCCTTTTCTCTTCTTGGTGGTGGTGGGCGTTGAGCCCAGAGCTTCTGCACTGAGCCACGCCCCTCACTGCCAAGTAAGTAAGTCCTTGGGGCTGGGTGCAGAGGTCAAGCCTCTTGCCTCTGTGTCTCAGTGTGCAGTTTGCAGCTATACCATGTGCCTGGCCAGCTAGCTTTCAGTTCACTGACCGTTTCTTCTGTCACTTAGGCAGCTGTATGGAGAATAGTGAGACCTCATTCTGGTGAAGAGTAGAGGGGTCCCCAGATGTCTCGGTTACTTTTCTCTCATTGCTAGGACAAACTATGTGATGCTCAAAAATTAAGCAAGGAAAGGTTTATATGGCTCACAGTTTGTGGAGGTTTCAGTCCGTACTCAGCTGGCTCCAAGGCAGAGCGGCACATGGCAGAGGGCAGCAGTTGGCAGTCACGGCAACAGAAAACAGCAAAAGCAACAAGAGCAAAAAGGGAGAGGTGGAGACAGCAGAGCTCCTTCCCTCCCTTATGCTGCGTCCAGGCTACCTGCCCCAGGCCTGGTGTAGCACCGACACCCGTAATCCCAGCATTAGATCATGCATTAATTACAAACTCTAAAAGCTGCCCCAATGACTGCATGAGGCCTTGGGAGAGCATCTAGACATAAACCATGGCACTGCACCCTGAGCTTTACAGATTTTAAAGCCCTCTGCGGACAGGCTTTTCTGAACAGTATTTCATTCCCACTTAGCTTTAGTGCATAATCCAAGATTTCTGCTTGCCATGTGGGAACTCAGTGGTAGACTACCACAAGGAGTGCTGAAAAGGGGATTACTGTGAACTGGGCAGGACTGTGAGGTCACTGCTGTGCTAGGTGTTTTACATATTGTTTAATCCCACCAAAGTGGTTTACTCAGATGAGAAAGTTTGCAGAATTTTGGCAACTTAAGTTCATCCTGTGAGAGTGACAGAGCTGTGACTCACACCTCTCTGCCTCTGAAGTGTCATTTTGAAACACAAAAGCAGCTAGTAATTAGCAAATGATATATAACAATTTAAAGTAGTAGCCCTAAACAGCTCATGATGGGGTCGCCATGAGAGGAAATAGAATACTGAACCCATAGGCAATAGAAAATCACTGCCTGTGGTCTCTCCCTTTTAACCCACCACATCTTGTAGTGTTTCCTGTTTATTTTCCTCCATGCCAACTTTTTTTTCCCCACAAGGTTGTAGTTCATGACGTGTATACAGTTTTATGCTTTATCCTTTTAAATCTGATAAGCATTGTTTTTCTAGTTAGCATTTCTTAAAGATGCATGATTCAATTGAAAATCCGGGTCACCTTTCTCTACATAATAAATTTTCAGCCTGGAATTGAACCACTGTTTTTGTTCCTGTGCTTACAGAAGAGTTTTTGATAATAAAGTTTTTTTAAATTTGTGTGTGTGTGTGTGTGTGTGTATTTTGTTTTGTAGCATCAAACACATTTGCACGTGCTAGGCAGGTCTCAACACTGAATCACATCCTTGCCTGTGATGATAAAAATTTTTTTGAAATTTTTATTTCCTAGTAATTAAAACACTGGCTAAATAGGAAGCAATAAAGGATTTCTAAAAGGTTATTTCCTGGGCACCACAATGTTATCTTGTCTCATGCTGGAGCTTGAGAAGAAGTCTTAATAGATTATTTCCAACCATTTAAACCATTCTTCATCCGTAGCCTCAGGTTTCCTCATCATAACTCTGCTTCTGAAATTCCTTCCAGGCCTTGGTTCACTCAGTGGGTGTTTACTGAGAACTGAAAGAACCTTAATTGCTGGGGTGAGGTCAGGTGTGGACAGGTCCTGCAGTGCAAGGATGTGTTCATACCACCAGGACTCAGAAAGATAGGGCCTGCAGTGTGAGGCGCCTTGTGCTGACTGGGGCACTGGCTGTTGGCACAGTGTAAGATGCAGTACTCTCAGCCAGATTTGGGAAGATGGGTAGAAGTTCACACTTTCTGAAATGTATCAGTGACATTGTTGCATCACTTCTACAGGTGCTCTTGTGCATGTATGCTCCCTTTTATGTTTTCGAAACAAGGTTTCACTCTGCATTTCAGGCTGGCTTTGAACTCATTTTGTATCCCACGCTGACCTGTTGCCTGCTGTGCCTTCTTACATGTCTTGTATAAAGTAAAAGTTTTAAACCAGTGATTCCTTTAAGAGTTTATACTACTGAAGGGCTGGCGAGATAGCTCAGTGGGCTAAGCACTTTTTTAGGCATGTGCAGGGGCCAGGGTTCAATCCCTGGCACCACATGCTGCCCCAGCCCTGTCCGCGGCTGCCCTGAGCCGGCAGTAGAGTCCAGGCATGGTGGCGTATGCAAGGTGAAACCCTGCACCCAAAAGTTTATAGCACTGAGCGGGGTGTGGTGTTACACATTTATAATCTCAGGATTTGGGAGGCTGAGGTAGGAGGATCATTGCAAGTTTGAGGCTAGAGTGGGCTACATAGCTCAAGTACAGCCTGAACTGCATAGTGACACTGTCTCAAAAAGACAAAAAAATAAAGTGTGTATAGTACCTTAAGATAATACATACTGAAATGTTGGCATTTTAAAGCCACAGATTAGTAAATTACCTGTTCTGTTAGTGTCTTTTCATTTTGAGACTAAATTCTTTGTAGAAATCCATCTAAGGCTGGAAATAGTACCACAAACCTGCAATCCAAGCATTTAGGAGGCTGAGGCTGATCATTGTGAGTTTCGGGTCATCCTGCGGTATAGTGAGTTGAAGGCCAGGCTGAACGACATAGCTAGAGCTAGTCTTAAACAATTAAGTAAATGAATAAATTGATCTAAGGATGATGTACTCTTGAGATTGTAATTGCTTCTTAAGTTGTGGGTCAACTTGTTAACCCAGCTGAATTAAACTAGCATGGTGCGGGGTGTGGGAGGCCCACCTAAGGGTTGTTGCCAGCAGCTTGAAGGCAGAAGAGGGGAAGCTGCTGGAACACTTAGGGATACCGTTTGGAGAAGCTGTTGGAGCTGTAGGAAGCTGCTAGTTCTCTTGTGCTGTTCTGCTGGAGGACCTTGTCATGCTGGCTTTCCCAGTGAACTCTGGAGAAGCTTGAATCCTCATCTTGCACATCAATTCCTGGCTCCAGAGGAGGACATGGACTGCTCAGCCTCATGAAGCTTTTTGTGTTGGCTTTCCTTATCACTGGAGTAACTCAGGACCTCACTGTTGTTGAGGGTGGCTGTGGTACCTTGGGGGAGCTCTGATGCTTATCTTGAGCATTACTTCCTAGCTCCAGTTCAGATCCCTCATCCTGCTAGCACAGATCCTTCATCCCACAGGCATAGACTTCAGCTTCCACCATTGATCTTTGGGCCTTTCCAGCACAGATCCATGAAGCAGGCCTGCATGAGACTGTGGCTCTATGCCTCTAGTTGGACTGGTGGAAAGCATTGTTATGAGCTTAGGCTCTTGCTGGATTTTTTAGTATTTAGTATGTGGATAGATTTCCTACACTTGTAATATGTGATTCTTGGGTGATTCATAAAATACTATTATGTGTCCTCTATTGTTCACCTTGCAAGAACCCCAAACCATGATGAGGCAGGTTTTCCATAGGTGGCTGAGTCTAGATTTTGTGATTGATGCTGGATCAGTCCAACAGTTGGATTGGCATCACCATAATCCTGGTAAACTGGGTACTGATATAAGGGACAGAAAGTTCTCTCCCTTTCTCTTGTTGAGGTGTCTAATTCCACTGCCCTGTTGCCCTCTGCCTGTGGCACCCTACATTGGAGCCAAACGGTTATGGTCTGAAACCTCCACAAACTGAGCTAAATAAACCTTCTCCCCTTTAACTTTAGTTGTCAGGTATTTTGTCTCGGCAACAAGGAAGGAGAGTGGTGTTAACATAACACTGATTTGAAAACATTAAATTGCATTTAAACTTCATACCACTCTGAAAAGCAAACTTCATCTTGTAATGTAGAGTAACTCTTGCTTTTCATTGACTAAGCTATTTCTGAAATTGTCAGAAAGGAATGGTGGTAGCTAGCAAGATGAATTTACCTTTGTTCCCAGTCTTTATCATGGGTTGGCAGCACTGCACAGGTGCCCAGCTTACAGAATGGGTTTTGATACTGATTTTTCTAATCTCACTCTTTGAGCCACACGTTATGTTTCATACATGTTCAGTTGGCAGATTTACATTCTGTGCTTGGAATTTGCTTTTCCATACAATTTTTGGCTGCCTGTTATTCTCTGAAAGGTGTTAAACTTCTATTATGTAGATGTTTTCACCCTTGTTGTGACCTATGGAGTCTCAAGGAAGATAAATTAGAATGTTAAAATCAGTGTTAATTTATGTACATCCAGATAATTTTGTTTAGCTGGTATTTCATTTGGTTATGTTTTTTCAGAGCTCATTTAAACTTAGATTTTCAAGGTCTGCTATTAGAGAAATGCCATAAACATAATTTGTGTACTCCAAGAAAGGCAAATGAAACATCAAATGGAGATCAATAAAAATGACATTTCAAAATGCTAGCCTGCAATTTGTGAATCAAGCTGAGCCATGCAGCAGAATGAATTTTCTGTCCCCCTAGGGTATGTGCAGTAAATACAAATAAGGAGGGAGCACCAAGAAATCCTTAATGCTTTCTACTGAAGTAAAAAGCCTTGTGTCTGACTACTAAATTTAAAGCAGTATAGTTGAATAATTGTGATTTTGAATTGAGAAATACACATAAGATCTCTATCTCTGTTAAGAAAAGTTTGATAAACAATAAAGCTTTCTGTAGGGCAGTTTTGTTTGGAAGGAGGGAAAGCACAGGGACACATCAGGTATCTGTAGCCTTGTTTGGCAATGTTCTTTTTCCTTTTCAAAACAGTGAGCCCCCCCCTGCAGACCCTGGCTCTCAGGTCCAGCCCTCCTGCCTAGTGGTTTGGTGCCTTTATCTCGTGGCACTCTATGCAATCCTTTCGATCATAATGCAGTGTCAGTGGGCTCTGCCTTCTTGTGTTTTTAAAGCTTGTGGTTATTGTGCTATTCCCTCTGCAAAACTGTTTACTTCTAATATCAGATGTGTGACTTGCCTTGCAGGGCTGTGCCTCCTGCCTGTGAGTGTTTCAGTAGTGAGCACTGGATGCTGGGCGATGGCAGTGAATCATCCACAAATCCTGACATAGGACCCCCCAAAAATACAGGGGAAGTAGATGCAACTCCCAGCCTGCTAGCTGTCAGGAACCTTGAGTTTGTTTTCCTAAACTTGAAGAATGAATTTTAAGGCAAATGGAAGAGGAGGAGATCTTATTGAGGGAAACATAGTCCTACGAGAGACAGGAGGGGTCCTAATTGCTGTGACCCACTTTCTAGAGGAGGTTTTACAGAGCAAAATCACAAGGTGGATGCAAATTCATGAGGTAGGTACAACATGGGACAAAAGTATGACCAATCAGTAAGATTACAAGTTTAATTGCTTAGGTGATGTTGATCCAATGGAAGCACTTCATGTAGCAAGTGCACACAGAACTGGAACCGTTTTTTTTTTAAGAGATGAGCCAGGAGGTCCTGGTCCCCCTGAGTCACTTGGGTGACTGATATTTATCTTGTCTAGACTTTATTGGACTGGATGGTAGAAGTTGTAGTATACTGCTATCCCTCGGGGAGGCATGTAGGCCTGATAATTCCATCTTTATCTTGAGGCCTGGCCTTCAATGGATGCCCCTCTAGAGTAGCTGTAAGGTATTTTCATCCTTTGTACTGACTCTGGAGAGGGCCTAGCCCTGTCTGACTAGCTGTATTTCTATGTAAGTTAGCTGTCTGTGGTAATCTTGATGAGGCACAGGACAGCATCAGAAGCTAGGACCAGGCTTGCACCTGGACTGCCAGTTGAGCCATGCCAGAACCTCTGGGAGACAGCAGTTAGCAGTCATGCCTCTGCATCCTTCGCCTGCTTGCATGAGGTCTTGGCTGTGAGCAAGCAGGGTGTGTGGGTGTTGCTGTGTGCTCCAGTGTGCCACACTTGCTTTTAATGGGTGTTTAGCAGATAGGCTTGGCCTTGGCTCTGCTATATTATTTTTACTTTCCATTTTTGTCACTTTTTCTTCTCTTTCAGGTTATGTTACCTTTTTCATGTGTGTTTATTTTTGTCCTAGTGTTGCCTTTGTAGGTTTATATTCCACACTTAATCTTTTTTATCTAAAAAATGAGAAATGATAGATTTAGCATTTCTTCCTATTTTCCTTCTTTATAATCACTAATTGTATTTTATTGTTTCTTTTCATGGTTAAAATATGTCCTTGATTATTGCTTGTACCTTTTATTTGAACTTTCAAATTTATTTATTTATTTACTTATTTTTGTTTGGTTGGGTTTTTTTGTCTTTTTTTTGAGACAGGGTCTCACTATGCAGTTCAGGCTGGCCTTAAGCTCACTTTGTAGCTCAGGCTGGTCTCGAACTCACAACAATCCTCCTGTCTCAGCCTCCCAAGTGCTGGGATTACAGGCATGAGCCACCACGCCCGGCTTGAACTTTCAAATTTAGACACATTTCTGAACATGGTTCTGAAACCTGAGAAAATCACTATGCCTGCCTTCTCTTTCTTACCCCTTTTGCTTGGATCTATCTCACTTGCCTTGTGTAATGTAACAGCTGTTTTGTTTAAAGTCTGTGGCTAAATGGATGCATCTGTTCCTTACAGGTTGCCCCTTGCCTGTAGTTTCATCTATTTGGTAGAACTTCAAAGCAGTTTTTATTTCTTCTGTAGAAGTCTTATTAATCAAAAAAATTTAAGTCCAAGCCAGTGTTTGGCTACCAGGATTCTGCTGTGTCCCAGGTGGCAGTATTCTCCAGATGGGCAGATTCCTGGAGATAGACAGTGGGTTGGTGGTGGTCAGAGATGGCTAGGCTGGTGGGAGGCACCTGTGGCCAGGGGTGGGGCTTGCTTTTTGCGGTGATGAAAAGTTTTGGGATTAGAATGTGATAATGGGGCACAACTTTGTGAGTACACCATCATCCACTGAAGGTCTTAAATGGTGAGTTGTCAAGTAAATGAATTATATTTCAATTTTAAAAATCTATATATGAAAGTAGAAGCAAATAATTCTGTGAAGTTTTACAAAGCACAGCTAAGACCTGCTTCCACCCTGACATTCTCTCCTCCCTTTGAGCAGCCATAGCCAGCTCTTGGCTGATGCTTTAGAATTTACCCTCTCATCTTCACTTCTTTGTGGGTAACATCAAAAGATAGATATCATCTAGTTGTTCCTTCCTGTGATGTGGAAGTTAATTGGGTTTCTGTGTTAGCTGGCCTGAGCCATACGGTTCCCTTATCAACCTTCAGCCTAGTGATTTAGCAGGAATTGATGGTCATATCCTCAGGTCGAAAAGGGTCACAGGCTCCCATCTTTATTTGTATATTTATGAGCAGTAATTCTTGAAGGAAGAACTTTGTTTGATTGGCTACTGGCTTGCATTGTTACAGTTTATGGGAGAAAGGATGGATATTTAATTTTTCCCTTTTTGTCCTTTCATTAAAATTTTTTTACTGTATTAGAAATTGAACCCAGGGCTTCATTCATGCTAAGCACTCATTCTTCCACTGAGGTCCACCCTTGTTCTTTTTAACCAATTTTCAGAGTAATGATTTGCAATTCTAGCAGCTTCCACACTTGGTTTATTGGGGTCATGGTTTTGTTTTTTGCTTTCATATTTCTTGGGATTGAACCAGGACCTTGCACTGAGATGCATCCCCAGCCTTTTAAATATTTTAAAAATCTGAGTCTGTGTTAAGCCTGGTTGCCCAGACTGAGCCAAAACTTGTTGTCTTCCTGCCTCAGTCTCCTGAGTAGATACTGGTTACATGTGTTTTTAAATTTTCAGGCTTTTTTCCTTCATTAAACTTCTTATTGTCTTTGATGTAGTACCTTCTTTGGGGGGGGGGGGTACCAGGATGAACTTAGGACCTTTACACTGAGCTAAATCCCTAGCCCTCGTTTATTTATTTATTTATTTATTTAGAGACAGTCTCTCTAAGTTGCTAAACTGACCAGTGTAAGCTCAGACTTCACAATCCTTGTGCCTTAGGCTGCCAGTATGTCAGAATTCAGGCATGTGCCACTATGCCCAGCTCAAAAGTATTTTATGTATTAATAGTATTTCAAATCTTGTTTTTTTAAATTTTGAGTTTTGGTTATTGCTAGTCTGTAACAGTGCAGTTGGCTTGGCATATTAATATGGTGAACCTGTTGGTTGAACTGAGTTATTAAAGCAGCCTGCATTCCTAAGATAGAGAGTAGTTTGTCATGGCACAACTGGCATTTATAAAATGTTTTACTGGTTTTGTTTTACCACTTGGTTTGTATGTATGAAGTCTATAGAGGTACAGTGTCTTGTCATCTTTTTTTTCCATTCTGTCTTTAGTAGCCCATGATGATGTCATTGTAAAATGCCTTCAGAAACATGCACCACTTTCATGTTGCTGGCAGAATGATGTAAATGTGGTATTGCTCAGCTCTTCTTTCTTTTTTTTAAGTGGAAAACCTGACATCAGCCTTTCCTTTGTTCCTCTGTACATAAGGTCTGTCCATCTGTCCTCCTTCCCTCCCTCCCTTCTTCCCTCCCTCCCTTCCTTCCTGACAGAATGTCAGTGGAACCCAGATTGGGTCTGAATTTATAGCAGTTCTCCACCTTAGCCTCTGAAGTGCTGGTATTCTGGCTGTGTACTACCGTGCCGAGCTCAGATTTTCTGTTTAGTACTGATTTTGAAAAACTTCATAATGTATCTAGCTTTTCCTTATACTTCCTGTGCTTGTGGTTCTGAGCTTCTTGGATCTCTAGATGTAATTTTGAAAAATTTCTCCATTATATTGCCAGAAGATTTTCTGTCTGTCACTCCCCCATTTGGGAGACCATATTCACACATGGCAAGGCCTTGGTGTTTTCTTTAGGATAGCTTCAGGTTTACTGTGCCTTCAGACTTAGAGGTCATTTCTTTCGTATCGCTAAACTGTTCTTAATCCTATCTTTGGGGTTTTCATCTCAGACAATTAAACAAAATTTTATAGGTTTGATGCAGACGATCTTTTGCTTCTATATTTTCCCTCCTACCCCTTCCCATCCACTCCCCTCCCCCATTCCCCAGGACTGAACCTCAGGCCTTCTGTGAACACATAATCATCAGTGGTCTCTGCCCCAGCGTTCCACGTCTTCACTTTCGGGTTCATGCTTCTCCTTGTCATCCTCGTTCTCTTAGGCCTTCTCTTTTTCCTCCTCCCTCATATTGCACCCAACCTAGCTATATCTACAACTTTTTTTATTTTGAGACAGGTCCTTAAGTTAGGCTGCATTCAAACCTGGGATCCTCCTGCCTCTGCCTCTGGAGTGGCTGGGATTATAAATGTGTGTTACCCATGTGGTTCCTCTACAGATGACTGTGTTATAAGTGGCTTCAATGTCCTTCTTTATTAATTATATCATCTTCCTCTATCCTTGATAGTTGGTTTGCTATTTTTTGTCACTATCATGGTTACATTTTATAGTTTTTTTTTGCCTAACTAGTAATACATATGTGATTAGATGCTGACAGTCTGAATTTTACTTTGTTTTGTACTGGGTAGTATTCCTTTGCATATTTTGAGGTTGGTTAAGGACTACGTTTAGGTGCTTGGCTGTCATTTTGAAGCTTTTGCGCAGACTGTAACAAACCTCTGCCTGCAGGACAGCTCTGGTCCTGTCTGTCCCTTTGCCCATGCTCTGTGGTTGCTTTTGACATCCCAACAGTATCAGCATGATGGAGCTGGCCTGTTCTACCAGGCTGCTGACCCTGGAGTGGAGGCCTGCTGCTCCAGGCTTGCGTTACCCTTCAGCAGGAAGAGCTATCCTGGTTCAAGTGAGGGAATTGCTGCAGATCTTGGGGTACACCCCTCTTCCCCCATCCCTGACTGGGTGTGCTATAGGCCTCTACCCAGGTGCTGTGGCTGAGGACCCTGGTCTACAGTCATCAGTTTGCTGGGCCATGCTCCCAACCCCCAGTGCTGTGGGCTCCTTCCCAGCTGGATAGGGCTTGGCCTCTCGTTTCCCCCCAGTTGTCCATTGTCTTCAAAGTGTTATTCCGTGTGTTTTTTCTGTTTAGAAATCATTTTCAGGATCAAGAGGGTAAATCTGGCCTCTACTGCTCTGTCAAGTCTGATTATGGATATCTCCAGTATTTAACATTTAGAGCTAGTAGGAATAGTGGTAAATTCAGTATTGTAATTGCTGAAACGTCTGCTGATTCTTCCCACTTTCATTTCATGTCTTAGGGGTTCTTTGCATTCCTGATAGTCTTACTTTGAATTACTAGGAGGTTCCTCCTAATATCCCTCTTCTCTTTCTTTCTAGCTATGGATAAAGTTGAAAAGATCAGTCATTATAAAAACATTTAAATTACTGGCCCCATGGCTGATTTCTTGCTGTAGCAACTTAGAATGTCATGGCTATGGGTGCTTTATAGTAAAAATGCTTAGACAGAAAAAATATCAGTGTTCAACTTGATTCCTTGTTAAATTTGCAGTTTTTATAGTACATTTCATAAGTTTGTTTTCATTGAAGTTTTTGGACTTTTGCCATGCTATAAAAATGTTTAGTTCATTACGGCACATCCTTAAATTTAAGTTGGGGATGGTTGTGCCTGCTTGGAATCTCAGTTACTTAGGAGACGAAGGTGGGAAAACTGCAAATTTAAGGCCAGCCTGGGCAACTAGCAAGATTAAGTTCTCAGAAAGGGCTGGGCATGTAGCTAAGTAGTAGAAACCCTCTTTGGGAGTTCATAGACATTTTGATCCTCAGTGAGCTTTTTGTTGTTATTGTTTCTGTTCCTGTTTTTTTTTTTTTTTTTTTTTTTTTTTGGAACCAGGGATTGAACTTAGGCCCTTGAGCTTGCCGGGAAGCACTTATTCTACTGAGCCATCTCCCTGGCCCCTCTTGTTTGTTTTTTCCTTTCTTTTTTTTTTTTTTTTCTTTTCTCTTTCTTTGTCTTCCTCTGATTTTGTAGCTAATGTCACAAATGCAAAATCAACAGTTTTTGTTTGTGGCACTGGAGTAACTCTGAGCTACATCCCCATATAATGAGACCTTGTGTCCAACAGACAAAAAAGAAAAAAAAGCAAAAAGTCTCTTACAGCAAAAAAAGAAAAAGAGAAATGGTGGCCTTGAAGTGAGATGTCAGGTGACTAAAGAAACCCAAGTGGGAGATCTAACAGTGTGTCTCACGGCTTAGCATATTTCCCAGGTTTTGGTGGTGAACTTCAGTCAGCCTCTATCAGTTTGGCTAAGAGCAAGGAGCTCTGGAGAAAGAGCTTTCCTTTTAGTAGGTAATTTTTCTTGGTAAGTGTGCCATAAGAACTTGAAGAATGGTCTTAATTTCTCATTTTAAAATGACTGTCAACTGAGCCAGACTGTTTAACACTTCAGAGTTGGAATACATGGATTTGTCAATAAATTTAAATGTGATAGTAGTTGCCATTACTACTAAGTTGTTTGAGTAATATATTATATTCACATTTTAAACAGATATTGATCTTCAGTCAGTGACTAAATTGAAGCATCTCAATTCTTATGAAATTGCTGATTCTTTTCCATGTTGCAGTTATACAGCTAGACATAAATTCCAGCTGGCATTCTACAGAATTTTCTTAGCTTTGCTTCTCTATGCAGCACCCTTTAGGAAATATGACTACTTTTTAGATACTAAAAATAGCAAAGATAACATTGTTGTTAAAACAACAGAGTAAAAATATCCTATTCTGTGTTTCATTGTGTCTCAAAGGTACTTGAGGTTTATCCGGTTGCCCTTGACTCAGAGAAAGTTCTGTCAAAGCTGTCAGCAGTTGCTGTTACCAGATGACTGGGGAGTGCATGGAGAGCATCAAGTAGTGGGTGACATTTCTGTCACCCAGTTAAGAAGACCCAGCCAGCTCCTTTACCCTCTGGAGAACAAGAAGGCAAATGCCCAGTATCTGTTTTCAGAAAGGACCTGTCAGTTCTTGGTTGGCCTCCTCTCCACCCTGGGCTTCAGAAGGGTACTCTGTGTTGGAACACCAAGGTATGTTCTGAGGTTTAAAAAAAAAAATTCCTGTTAGTATTGTTTAAACTGTGGGAGAACTTTGTCAAGTAGTTATATGCTATGTGCAGCGCAGTATGTAGCCTAAGAATTCGCAGGAAGTGAGAAGGCTGCTCCCTCCTGCTCTTGGGATTTGCAGCCTGCATCCTGTTGGAGAGATTTCTTTCTGGTGGAGAAGAGGAGATGCTTTCTGATTTGAGACATAAATTCTCTATGGCATTAGATCTCTCCATTTTAGATATTTTGTCCCTTTAAAAGTTTGTCCCTTTTAAAAATATGTGCAAAACTGAAATCTTGGTTATACCTGCCAAATTCTCAGGGTTTCATTGAAATATCAGAGGTCACAGAAGAATATTCATCTGTTTTGTTGTTTGTTTTGCATATTGTCTATGCCATTTGTAATTTCTCATTAAATTTGCTTTTACTAATGGCTTTAGGTTGCATGAACTGATCATGTTGACAACTTCTGGTGGCAAGAAGTCTAACCTTAAAAGCCTTTTATTGGATATTGATTTTCGGTAGGTTATAAAATATAACGATTATTCTTTATTGTTTATTGTCTGTTTGTTTTTTCTTAACTGCCTATGATATGCCATAAATTTTAATTAACATTTAGAAGTACAAATTGGTTATAAAAGCACCTTTTCAGTCATATATACAATAGGTAATCTTGTATTTCACATAGGGAGACAATTGATTTCTCTTCCTGGATTTTTCTCTGTGTACTGTATTTGGTCATCTGTGACTTACAATTTCAAGACGAATTAATTTCTACAAGTGAAGTTTCAAAGGCATACTGTACTGCCTTGTGCTTAGTTTTATTTCTAGGACTTTTGTTTCATTGTCATATCTTTAAAGTATGAAAAAGCATTTTAAAATATGTGTATTTTACCAGGCAGTGTGTATACCATTTCACTGGGAGTGGCCTGAAGCAAAGGGAGTGGATCACTGGGGAAGCAGGGGCTGGCCCAAGGGGCCATGCAGATGAAGCTGGGTGGAGAGTGGAAGCCTTGGCCAGTGCGAGCTGCAGGCCTTGATTTATAACATAGGGCACATCTTTTATCTGCTGTCTGCATAATTGTGTGGCATTGAAATATTCTTCTTAGTTTCTGTAGTTGTTTGACTTCAAGAAATTCACTGTGACTTTATAAGACACTGTGTTCTTAGTATCATTTACATGATTTTGAATGCCTTTATGGAATTTGGCCTTGTGTTTCTTTGTATTTAGATCTAATAGGCTAATACTCAGAAGGGTACCAGAGGGGTACCTAATAACCAGGGTAGTATTTAGTATTTTTTAGAAAATCTGTGAAATTAAATATGCTTTCTTGACCTAAGAAAAGGCAAACAGATTTTTAAAGTGTAAAATATCATGTTAAATAACATTTTTGTAATTCTTCTGTGTGTTTCCAAGTAAACTTTAGTGTACTTGATATAAGAAACCACATTTCTCAGATTACCTGCACTTTCTTACTCCTTATTAACAGACCTGGCCTGTGAAGCACTCATCTCCCATTAGTGCTTACATAGTGAACTGACATCCACTTGACCTGACTGATCCTTGGCAAGATGATGACAGAGGTTTGTTATTACAGAAAAGCCACAGCAGAGGAAGTCAGTGTGCTGCATGTGGTTGTCGAGGACCATCAGATTTCTATGGTGTTATTTTTTTCAGTGGCATACGTTGTTTGAATTTATATTAAAAGTTGTATAATGATTGCAATTTCATTTAAAGTGAGTTTTTCTTAATATAGTCAGTAATTCATGCAAAAGAAATAATCATGTTATGTCATTTCAGAGCGCTTGTTCAAATTGCATAAATCTTTGGTTTATTTTATCTTTTGTTTTAGTTTTAGTTTTTTTTTTTTTTTGTGGAACCAGGGATTGAACTCAGGCCCTTGTGCTTCCAGGGAAGCACTTATTCCACTGAGCCATCTCCCCGGCTCCCCTTATTTTTTTAAAGGAAGGTGATCTTTAATTTTGACACCCAAAACCTTGTAGATTTTGATTTTACACTGATAAATGTTTTACATGCAGAGAGGAGTAGTTTTCAGTATATTCATAAGGTTGTGGAACCATCCCAGGGCCTGCTCCAGAAAAGAAGGTCTCAGTCGTTTCTTCCTGCTTCCCCTAACCCTCAGCCTTTGGCAACTTCTAATCTGTTTTCTGTCTACAGATCTGTCTATTCTAGATCTTTCTGTGAGTGGAATCCTACAATCAGTGACCTTTGTGTGTAGCTGCTTTTAGTTTGCATGATGTTTTCAGGTTCCCCCATGCTATAACAAATGTCATTCCTGTAATTTAAAAATTTTTTTTGTACTACCAGGGATTGAATCCATAACATATAGGCCTGCGTGCTGTCAGTAAGCTGTGTCCCCAGTGCTTTGTATTTTTTGAGACAGAGTCTTCCTGAGTTGCCTGTGCTGGCCTTGAACTTGTGATCCTCCTGCCTCAGCCATTTGACTAGCTGAGATTACAGGTGTGTGCCAGCGTGCCTAATCTTCATTTCTTTGCATAAGAGTGCATAATGCACTGCATTTCCTTTACACCATGGCCTCAGGCACTGCTATGATTTGGATGTTGAATGTCTCCCAAAGGCCCACATGGTAGAGGCTCAGTCTGTGGGCTGAGATTACTGGGAGGGAGTGGATCCCTTAGGGCGCAGGGCTTAGTGTATACGCCCCAAGGAGATGGTTTTCTCAGGAGGTGGCTGTAAAAGCCTGAGTGTACCCCCATCTTCTGCCCGTCTGCCTGTGGTTCAGGATATGGTCATTTGCACACTTACTCTGCACACACAGCCACCTTTGCCATCTTGTGGAAGTCAGGAGGTGGCCACGGAGCCCTGTTCCATGTGGGCTCTCAGCCTCCTAAGCTGAGCTGACTGCACCTTTTTTCTGAATGAAGATGGCTGCCTCAAATATGCCTTGGTAGTCCTGGGCAGTTGACTAAAACATGCCTCTGTTGAGGTCATGGACGTTTGGTTACTTGTGTTTTTTGGCTATTATGAAGTGTTGCTGTGAACATTTGTTTTACAATGTTTGTAAAATAGACATGTTTTCAGATTGCTGGGGTATTGGGTTAGTTCCCTACCACTGCCATAGCAGAATTCCAGGGCAACGTGGCTTGAACAGTATTTGATTCTCTCACAGTTCTGGCTGCTGGAGGTATAGGTGAACTTGACTGGCAGCAGTTTGGTTTCTCTTCAGCCTGTGCCTTCACTAGCTGCATCACTGTCTCTACCCACGATCCTTTGTACATGTGTGTGTGTGCGCGTGTGCACACACACACACACACGTTTGTATATGTCCCTATTTTGTCTTAAAAGACAAAATTGCATTTTACTTTAATCATCTCTCTAAAGAAAGCCCTGCCTGCAAAAAGTCACATTCTGAAGTGCTGGTGGTTAAGGCTTCAGTCTGCGGATCTAGAGGGGACCCAGTTCTGCCCACAACAGGATTAACCAGAAGTGGACTTGGTGTGTGGGGGGGTGCATGTGGTGTCTCTTGAGGAACTGCTCCACCATATTTTCCAAGACGGCCACACTATATTATATTCCCCCAGGACTGGATGAAGGTGCTAACTTTCTCCATGTCTTTACCAACACTTAATGTCTGTCTTTTTGGAATGATAGGTCATTGTGGTTTTATTTGGGGTTTCCCTAAGGGCTGATGATGTTGAGCATCTTTTTATGTGTTTTTGGGCCATTTCTTTACCTTTTTAGAGAAATGTTTATTCAATACTTTACCCATTTTTTGAATGGCTGTTCTTTTTTTGTTGAATTAAGAGAATTCGTAATGTAGTCTGGATGCTAGACTTTTATCAGGTATATAATTTGCAAATATTTTGCCCCATTCTTTGAATTACCTTTTCACTTTTAGTGAAGTCCAATTTTTCTTTTGGTTGTATATATTTTAGGTGCCATATCTAAGAAATCATTGCCTAATCCAAGGTTATAAATATTTACATCTGTGTTTTCCTAAGAATTTTATAATTTTTGCTTTTATATTTAAGCCTTTGATTTATTTTAAACTTATTTTTGGCAATGAGGATTAAATCCAGGGTCTTTGTGCTGAGCTGTATCCCCAGCCCTTTTTACTTTCTATTTTGAGATGAGGTCTCTGAGTTGGCCCTGCTGCAGAACCTCACAGCCTCCAGAGTGCTGGCGCTACAGGCGAGAGCCAGTGTGCCCTGATGGAGCTAATTTCTTTGTGTGGCATGAGATCTAGGAGTCTATCGTAATTCTTCTAAAAATCTTATTGCTCTAGTTTATTGAAAAGACTTCCTATTGAAAGTCAGGTGGCCATAAATGTAAGAGTTTATTTTTAGACCCTCAATTCTGTTTTATTCTATGTGTATCTTTATGGTAGCTTTGACTACTGTTACTTAATAGTAAAAAATTGAAATTGGGAAGTGTTGGGTCTTACAACTGTGTTTTTCCTTTTGTGGATGCTGGGGGTTTCTTGCACTTCCATATGAATTTTAGGATCAGCTTATCAATTTGTACTGAAAAGCCAGCTGAGATTCTTACAGGAATTGCATTAAATTTCTACATTCATTTGCCATCCTTCTGGAGGGGTTAGGGGGTACAGGGAGGTACAGGGAATCAGGCTCACAATCTCATGCTTGCTATGCAGCCACTGTGAGCTATATCCCTGGGCTGACTTTTGCCATCTTTATACTGTCTTCCAGTCCTTGAAGGTGAGCTGCTTTTCCGTTTGTTTTTAGGGCTGTGAGAATGTATCCCCCGTAGGCAGTAGGTGACTACTGTGTATCGAGACTTATTTTCTTTTCATAACTGTGAACTTCCTCTTTGTTACAGACAAGAGTAGATCATGTTCTCTTGGGAAGTTGTATCTTAGTTTCTTTGTTAACATAGTCTTACCAGGTCAGGGTTGAAGAATTTTAGCATAAGAGCAGCATATGGAAACACATCAGCAGGCAGAGTAGGAGTGGACTATTGCCTGTATTTACAGTACAGTGGTAACAGTTGGTTCAGATTTCTCATAGGAACACAGCTCAAGGAAAAACTTCTTGTGTGGCATCGTGTGGCAGCGAGCGGTTACTTTTGGCATATGCAGTTGGTTTCTCCTTGCCCTGTTAAAGGACCCTTTGAGGCAGCAGAACTGCCTCAGCTTCAATGCTTCTTGCAGATGTGCTATAAATACCCATTTCGGGGTATGCGATGCAAAGTTCACAGTTGCTAAGATGCATTTCTATAGGCTCTAATTTTAGCATGAAAGATGTGAAACTCTATTTGGCAAACTATTATCCAAATAAAGTTATCTCGAAAAATGAATTTCTTAGGTTCATTTTATGAACTAATTTTATTCAGCTCTTGATTACATTTCCTGTGGATAGAGCAAGTTTCACACTTGGTAACTGACTCTCATTTAAAGAGAATGAATGGCCAAATTAAATGAATGTCCTTTTGAGCAGTTTTCAAGTGCAGGTTTTTCTGATTGGTTTCGTTTGCTTTATTCAATGGAGAGAATAATTCTTTGTAGCCAATATTGTTTTAAGAGGGCAATGTTGAGTGTTTTTCATAATTTAAAATATGAATAATTATGCTCCCTTGTTGGTATTTGATGGGAACTTAGAACTGAAATCTTCGCTTTTCTCTTTAGTCCTGCACACTGCTGCCAGTGGTTTTTTGTTTGTTTGTTTGTTTTTTTCTTTTTTGAGACAGGGTCTCATTGTGCAGTTCGGGCTGGCCTTGTGCTCACTTTCATAGCTGCCAGGCTGGTCTCAAACTTGCAGAGATCCTCCTGGCTCAACCTCCGGAGTGCTGGGATTGCAGGTATGCGCCACCATGCCTGGTTCCAGGCCCACATGGTGGGCCAAGACGGCACATCAGGGGGATCTGGGGCCAAGACCATATAGCATGTGGAGCTGGGGATAAAACTGGGTCCTTGTGCTTGCCAGGTGGGTTATTATGTCTCTGCACTAATCTCTCCAGCCCCTGCCCAGTGTTTTGGATGGGCATAATGTGCTGAATTTTATGTAAATCAAATTTTCAAAAATGACTTTTGAGTCTTTGAAAAACTGTAAAAAAAAACTGAAGGTTAAACTAATGGGACAGGGATGGTGGTGCATGCCTATAATCCCAGAACTGAGGAGGCCGAGGCAGAAGAATTACCACAAGTTCAAGGCCATCCTGGGCTTACATGGTCCTGCCTCAAAAGAAGGTTAAGGACTAGTTAGGCTAGGTGACACAGCACCTGCCTGGCAAGTACAAGGTCCTGAGTTCAATTCCTGCAACCAAAATGTAAATGATGAATAATTAAAAAAAAAAAAAAATTAAACTAGGGGACCAAGGAGATGGTTCAGTGGAATAAGTGCTTCCCTGGCAAGTGCAACAGCATGAGTTCAATCCCTGGTTCCACCAGAAAAATAATAATAATTAAAAAATGATAAAGTATCAGGGTTCCATTTTCCTTTTCCTCATGAATCGATGCAAGAGAGAAAAACACCCTGAAATAATAGTTGACCCACAACTGCACTGATAGTGATATATGCTTTTTTTTCATCTTTTTAGGGCAGGGTGTCGTTGTGCAGTTCAGTATGCCCTTGGGCTCACTTTGTAGCTCAGGCTGGTTTCAAACTCACAACACTCTTCCAGCCTCCTGAGCTGGATTACAGGTATGGACCACCATGCCTGGCTGATAATACTTTTTAAAAAGTAGTTATTTGAAATTTAGTTAAATAGGAAAATATGTTTGTTAATTAGTGGTAGTTAATCATTGTTCCACAGATTTTGGAATGTTCATTAGGTTACAATATATGGCTTAAATATTTTCAGTTGTCTAAGACTTTTGCTCATTTCTTCAATACAAATTAATATTTTGTAAAATCAGAAGATGTGCTGACAGTATCTTAAATGATATTAAAAGGTATTGTAGTGAGAATGGTAAACAGCTTGTCTTCCAGCTCCACAGAACAAGAAGAAATAGATTTAAATTGTGTTTTGGTGAACATAACAGTTCTCTAATACTGATAACACTAGTTTTTTCCTTTTGCTGCGGTGGTCGCAGCCATGAGTATCCTCAGGCTTCAGAAGAGGCTAGCCTCCAGCGTTCTCCACTGTGGCAAAAAGAAAGTCTGGTTGGACCCCAATGAGACCAATGAAGTCGCCAATGCCAATTCCCGTCAGCAGATCCGGAAATTGATCAAGAATGGGCTAATCATCTGTGAGCCTGTGACCATCCATTCTCGGCACGATACCGGAAGAACACCTTGGCTGGCTGGAAGGGCAAGCACATGGGCATTGGTAAGTGGAAGGGTACGGCCAATGCCCAGATGCTAGAGAAGGTGACCTGGGTGCGCAGAATGTGGATCCTGCATAGGCTGCTCTAGACATACCGGGAATCTAAGAAGATGGACAGGCACATGTACCATAGCCTGTACCTGAAGGTGGAGGGGAATGTGTTCAAGAACAAGCAGATCCTAATGGAGCACCATCCACAAGCTGAAAGCAGGCAAGGACCACAAGAAGCTCCTGGATTACTAGGCTCAGGATCGCAGGTCAATGACCAAGGAAGCGAGCGCGCAAGCGCTGTGCGGAGCACCTCCAAGCCAAGAGGGAAGAGATCATCAAAACCCTGTCCAAGGAGGAGGAGACGAAGAAGTAGTACACCTTGGGTGTACAGAGAGTGGTGCAGTTTAGGGAAGCGACAGGCTTGGTTCTGGGCTCATCTAAAATCAGGTTCCAAATAAAAGAGCTCTTGTCCATTCAAAAAAAAAATATATATATATATTGGTAACACTGACACAAATTTTCATGGCTAACATTTATTAAAATAATGAAACAACATTTTAGTATATGCTTTATCATTGGCCTTGTAGAAAGTACTTTACATGCATCATTATATTTGTTCTGTGAAGCCCTATGAGAAATTACTTTGCAAATGAAGAAACTGAGGTTTAAAAAGTTAAGCAGTCTATTAAGGCCAGGTAGTACCTAAGTGAGGGGCCCTGAGTTCAACCACAGAGCATGTGCAAGGTAAGAGGATGAGGAGAGCCAGGGTTCTTCATATATTAATATAAACAAAAGCCTTAGCCCAGTGGCCACAACCCTTACTTTTCTACTATAAATTGATAGCTTAATATTATGTTACTTTAGCATAATAGTTAGCCAGCTGTACATCGCAGGAAGTGATCCATGTGTTTTTACCCAGTTGTTATGAGTGGCAAGATGTATGCACACATGCAAAAATGGCAAAATGAGATTTTTCCCACCTTATGCTCAGTGTAACTGGCTTTACATCTTTTTGCCCAAGCATCACAGTGGGTCTAGTTAAACCCACACTACTTTAGGATTTTGTTTTAAAAAAGTTTTCTTTTGATATTTCTCGTAGAAATAGACCAAATCAGTACAGTGGCATGTGAAAAAATAGATGTGTAAGTTTTAGAGGAGTTCAGAAATAATAATTAGGGACTAGGTATATAGCTCAGTGGCACAGCACCTGCCTGGCAAGCACAAAGTCTGGAGTTCAATTCTTGATACCAAAAGACAAAAAAAGTGAATAATCATATTACTTATGTGTGGATGATGAAAATGATCCTTTATGGTAAAATACATGTTCTCATAACAGAAGGGTAGTATGGGTGGAGGAGAAGACTGATTATGATGACTTGGACATTGGCCAGGGGAGCCAGAGTTTCTATGACAGTGAAATGGAGAAAAATCAACCAATACAGACACAGGCAGTGCAAGCCTTGACAAAACAGCAATCTAAGTATATATTTGCCTACTTAAAATGTTTCTAAATGGCCACAGTGCCAAATGAAATGATCCAATTTTAGAACTATATCCAAAAATATAGTGAAGGTCTCGGCAGGGGTGAAACATATTGGACAGAATGCCAGTACTACCATTCAGTATTGAAAATTGTAACAGATGAAATACACAAAGGCTAAACTGGGTGTGTACCAATATCCATATTTAAATTTATTATGACACTCACTGGGTGAACTGGGAGCGTTCATAGTTCTGCTGTATTTAGCAGGGATTTCTCATGGTGATTGTAGGTATGTAAAAGACTCATGGAAAAGCCACGGATCAAATTACGGCATAAAAATTTATTTAATTTTTTTGACTGGGCAAAGTATATTAGAGAAAGCCAGGGCTACACAACATTTAAGAATTGGCATTGGGGCCCTTTTTCTTGCCAAATGTGGGCACAACATTGACAAAGCGCCGGTTGTACTGCATCCGCCGCTTGGCCCGGCCTGTCTTCTTTTTATTCTTCTCCTGTTTGGCCACCTTGGGAGTCTGAGCTTTCACTTTTCCAGCCCTAGCTAGGGAACCGTGGACTTTACCTCCAAGCATGCGACCAGCTACTTCTAGAGTGGCCAGGGCTTCCACTCCACACTGGCCTAAGGTGGCTTCATCCTCCAACGGCTGGCCTGCCAGGAGAACAATTTGATCTTCCGGTGCGATGCCCTCCAGTGACGCCACACAAGCCTTGATCTGGGCGACCGTCTCCTGGCCGGTCACTTCGAGGGTATGTAGGTCCTGGGCGCGGACAAAGAGTTGCATGTTGACAACTGAACGGCTGAGCCACACACCACTACCGCGAAGATGGAGTCCAGAAAGGAAGAAGCGAGAGCGCGCACGTCCTCACCGCCCACTGCGCGTCACGTCACTACCGGCATAAAAATTCATATCCTTAGCCGGGCGTGGTGGCGCATGCCTGTAATCCCAGCACTCGGGAGGCTGAGGCAGGAGGATTGTTGTGAGTTCGAGACCAGCCTGAGCTACAAAGTGAGCTTAAAGCCAGCCTGAACTGCATAGCGAGACCCTGTCTCAAAAAGACAAAAAAAAAAAAAAAAAAAAAAAAAAAAATTCATATCCTTATGGATGTGAAGTCTTACACTTTCAATTTAGACATCGTAGAATTCAGCCATTTGGTCCTTATTCATATAATAATGAATTGAATGATGTTGTGAACAGACTTGTTAACTCCCATCTCTCAAACTAATTGAATGTGCTATTTAATAGTTGGTTTACCAGTTTTTTATTGATTTACAAACAGCGTATGAGTTGAGTAGCATAGGAACTGCAAGCAACAACAAAACAGAAATTTCAAATGAAATGTTACAATTTCAAAACAAAATTGTGTAATCTTTGGGTATCAGAAAGATATGACGTATGACAAAGAAAAACAAACTGGTACTGCTGATGTCAGTAGTTCACCATGGTGGAAATATTTGTAGGGAAACCTCAGCAAAGAGAAGCCTGGGGTGGAAATTTTCTATAACAAAAGCAAAGGTGAAGTAGATTCCTTTTATCTGTTGGCTTTTTGAGAGAGGGTCTTGCTGTGTAATTCATGCAGGCCTTGAACTCACTTAGTAGCCCAGGCTGGCCTCAAACTTGTGCCAACCTTCTTGCTTCAGCCTTCTGAGTGCTGGAATTATAGGTGTGTGCAACCAAGCCTAGCAGAAATAAATGCTTTTGGTGAGTTATGCAGCAACTAAGATGTCACTTGAAACACAAAGCATTGGCCAATGATTGTGTTTTACTTAATCCTATGTGCGTGTGTTGCTCATACTGACAGCACATGTGTTTGGCTTTCCTTTCGTATGTGGGAAAGCCAAACACATGTGTGGCATACATAGTTTACAAAGAATATAACAAGTACAAATTTTCTTAGAAGATTGAGACTGGAGTTCATAAGAGATCACTAACAATAGAAGAAAAGCAAAATGTTTCTGAACAAACTGGAACACACTGTTGAGCTGACAGCTGAACAGGCAGACGCAGCATTACAAAGACCTACTATGACAATGGTAAACCAAAAAAGTGTCAGCTGTGTCCTACCAGATAGGATAAGAAAACAAAAGACAGGTGTGTATTAGTGTAAGGGATATTTGTACATAGAAGTTGTCAGGTGTAAGGACTGCCTTTGGTTTGACAATTGAAGCAAAGCTTATTTCTTTGGTAGACTTTTGTTTGTATTTATATTGTGGTTCACATAGTTTTTTTTTTATTTTTGAGGTTATCATTGAGGGTTTTTTAAGCAAGTACACAGCTGATGTGAAAATGTTGATGTCTATTCCAAGCAATCATGACATTTTTGATATTATTGATGTTAGTTCCCTACTAAATGCATGTTGTGTAGTAGGAAGCTCCTGACAAAACAGGAAGGGACTGCCACATACGAAAGGAAAGCCAAACACATGTGCTGTCAGTATGAGCAGCACACGCACGTGGAGCATGCAGTTGTCATGTGTGAAGACTGCCATGGGTGTGACAGTTAAGCTTATTTCTGTGGTAGAGGGTTTGTTTTGGTAAAACTGGGCCATTTTAATGTTTTTACAATTTAATAAATGGTTTTCTTGAATGTAGTCATGAAAGTTGCTCAGCAGTATTAAAGTTATAGTTTTCCTGATTGGTCTGTAGTCTTCAATAAGTGCAAGGTGTTATTGTATGAAACATCTGTCAAACTAGTAAGACTGCATTGATGCATCCATCATTTTCAGGATTGTTGGTCACCTGGGCATATTTACTCCAAATATCCTTGCCTCTTTGTGTCACAAGGCCCAACTTGCTCATGTTCACCTCAGTCACTGTTCCTTTGGTAATGACACCCAAAGTTGTATACAGTGGCGATGAAAGATTCTTTTTCACACCAAATATTGGCAGGTGGCTTTCTATTCAGGATGTGTTACATGGGCCTTTTTAAAATGTGAGCCCATTGACCTAGTGAATCTTTCATATTTAGGTGCTTTTATTATAAAGCCATCTCCAACAAAGTAGACTTTAGTAACCATCCTCTTCTATGCCTTTTTTTTCTCTTTCCAGTTCGAATAACTTTTAATACTTCCATTTCTCCTTGAGCATGAACTTTGGGCAGAGGAATTTCCCATTTTTTCCACCTTTTTGTTTTTTCTTTAATCATGTTGGCAAGTACTTTTGCACAAGACTGTCCCTCTTTGACCAGCTGGTAGGCAGGTACTGCTTCTTGTGGAGTCTGCTTCATTCTTTTGTTTGGTGTTTCTCTTTTCATGCATCTTGATAGTCTTCATTTGTATTTTCAGTGCATGGCACTGTTTGTGGTAGAGCTTAGCCTTCAGGTTAGTTATTTTTTTTGCCTTATTTGAACATTCATGAGCCTCTTGACTTCCTTCTTTCTCATAGTAATTCAAGCGGTATGAGTATCATAGTGTTTATAGTGCAATTCAATATATTCATTCTGTGGCATGATGACAGCTGCAGAGCCATGGGGGTGGCTGCAGGTGTGCAAAGGAAAGTCCTAACTTTGGGGTGTCCCAGACACACCTCTTTTGGTATTTTCATTGTAGTGCATACAGGAATTTATTTCTGATGTTATCTTTAGGTTTTGTAAGCAGCTACAAGGCTGATATGTGTTGATGTCTGTTCCAAATGCCTAATATATATTAAGAGTTTGATACTTTATTTTATTGATATTTTATGTTCCTGTTAACCAAACACTGTAAAATACAATAAGAACTTCCTGACAAAAAAAAGTAAGACACTGAGCTGTCAAGTGCTATAAAAGTATAAAAGGCCAGGAGAGCAAAACATATTCTGCTAGTACTATATAAGTGATGTGTGAGGAGCCTGCTGCTGCCACGTGTGCAGACTGCCTTAGGTGTTTTAGCTGAAATAAAGATTATTTTTTGGTTAAAAAAAACCCAAAATGCCATTTCTTGGTGTTATTTTTTAGTTTTATAAGAATTTGTGTTGTTCTTTTTAACTAAAAACGTTAATTAATTTTTTTTCTTTTTTATAAGCTCATATATTAAAAATTTAATACTTTATGTTTGTGATTTTTTTCTGATTACTCATTGTTTAATAAAATTCATAAAATTAATCATTCATCAAAGGAAATGTTCTAAAGAATAAGTGTGGATCCAGCAGACTCATGTTTGTGCACCTTTATGACAAAATCAGTCACATGCATAACCAGCATCTGGGTGGCAGTCAGAAACGAGTGCAGCACGTGCGTGGCAGTGTAAGCGGGGAAGGGCCACCAGCCTGATCTGGGTCAAGAAGCCATGTCAGGAAGGATGTGTCCCTGATTGCCAGCTGTCTTGCTGGTTACAGATTCCAAGAACAATGGTATAGTTCATATATGAATTTCTAATACAATAGCCAAAGTTCACAACTCTGTGGAGATAGCAAAGGTTTCTCTGTTGTGTGGGAAACTCAGAAGTCAATAAGAAAGACATTCAGACTGGGTTAGTGGCTGGATGTGGTGGTGCATACCCACAATCACAGTTCTCAGAAGGCCAAGGTAAGAGGATCATTATGAATTTGAAACCAGCCTGCGCAACAGAGTGAGCTCAAGGCCAGCCTGAACTGCATAGTGAGATCCTGTCTCAAAAAGGCAATAAGTAAATAAATAAACAAACAAAGCCTGCTAGGTGAATAGGGAACACAGGCAGATAGTACTGCTGTAACTAAGGAATATAGAAAGCCCAGCCTTGCAAATAGTCAAATATATACATATGTAAACTGTAATGTGGTATGAATTTTGCTTAGTAAACTAGCAGAAATTTATGAAATGTTAATATCCAACACTGGTGTTCTCATTCATTACTAATTGCTTTTTAAAGTAGTATATTAGAAGAATAAAATAGTTCATTTAGTAAGTAAATAACCCTCATTCAATAATTTAGTAAAACTTTTAATGCCCATGCTTATTTTTCTCTGATATTTAGAAGCATATTTTATTAGACTAATCTGCATTAAACAAGGAAAACTGCATTAGGAACTTTATTAAAATTAACTGCAAGGCCAGGGATATAGTTCAGCAGCACAGCGCCTGCCTGGCAAATGCGAGGTCATGAGTTCCATTTCCAGTATGCCCCCCCTCAAAAAAAATGAGCTGCAGAAGAGAATAATTAATAGCTGTTGAGCAGAAATGTTGATTTGGGGTTTTCCTTAAAATTATTAACTACAAGAGACATATTTTAATTGCCAACCTACTGTCAAATTGTATAATAATTTGTTGGCAACTCACTTATATGGCCTTGTGGTCAGTAGAAACATGACTGTTTTATACCTCAGTACTCTGTAGTTTTGCCTCTGATTACTAAACTTGGGAAAATCATTTAAGCTCATTATTCCCTGCTACAGATTCTTTGAAAATTTTGCAAAGTACTTATTTTAAGTAGAATGTTGAAATATATTAGAGTTTGATTTTACAATTCTTTGTTTTTGTTTTCTTTTTTGTTTTGGTGGTACCAGGGATTGAATTCGGGACCTTGCACTTGCCAAGCAAGCACTTATTCCACTGAGCTATCTCTCCCATCCCGTGTACAATTTAAAATGCAGTTTTGCATACATTTGTTTGCTGTCTGTAGCTGTGGTGTACAAGTAACTCCATGCGGAATTATTTTTCAGGTATTCACAGTTTTATATGGAGGATAGCTTTTGCCACTATAACATGTTTAACCACCATTTTTTCGATGGAAAGGTAAGAATCCTGACTATTGTCTTTCTTCCCATTATTAAATATCAAATTCAAGAGTACCTCCTTTATTATTTTTCTACCATTTTAACGATCATTTCTGTAATTCAATTTTTCCCTGTTATTAGTAGTATTTATTCATTTTACCAAATACTAATTTCAGTGTAAAGTATTTTTTAATTAATTTTATTGAGAAAGAAATAGCAATGAGACAGTTTCAAAACAGGTTAGTAGGACAGTCACAAAAACTACTTTTAGTAGTTATTCATAGTACAAGATGCAGACATGATATTTTTTTTTTTTTTTTTTTTTTTTTTTTTTTTTTTTTTTTTTTTTTTTTTTTTTTGTGGAACTGGGGATTTAACTCAGGCCCTTATAATTGCCAGGGAAGTGTTTATTCCCCTGAGCCATCTTGCCAGCCCCTTAGACATGATATCTTCTCTAAACACTATTAGTAAAAATCTTTCTTCTCATTGAAGAAAGAGAAAGTAGAACTTGCAAGGTCCTGAGTTCTATCCTATGTATTTTATGTATTTTATATATGTATGTATGTGTGTGTGTGTGTGTGTGTGTGTGTGTGTGTGTATAATGTGTGTGTGTGGGTGGGTGTGTGGGTGTATTTTTTTACTACAAAATAGTCCTTCATTTACATCCCCCTTTTTTGTTTAGTTTTGTCAGAGATGGGTATTCCATTGCCATTCAAATATTATAGGTGTGTGAATTCAGCAAAATAATCCAATATAGTCCAGTAGTTCATTAATAGTAGTGGGTTATCTGCAGAACTGCCAGTGTCAGAAGTTTACATAAAGTATTTTGATCATCTGTTCCCCCACTACTGTCCTTCTTTCTTTCATTCTCTTTCTCTTGCCTACTAATAGTTTCCTTTCTACAGTTATATCATCTTTTTTAGATTCCACACAATAGTAAGAACATGTGATGTTTCTCTGTCTGACCCTGGCTTATTTTACTCAACCTGATGACCATAATGACCGCCTGATCCATCTATTCTCCTGCAAATAACAAAATTTTGTCTTTCTTTGTGGCTTAGTGATACTCCTTTGTGTATACATGCCATATTTTTATTTGTTGTTCTGTTGATGGGCACTTAGACCAGTAATGGTGAGCCTTTCAGAGACCAAGTGCCCAGACTACAACTCAGAGGCCACTTACGATAAAGTGCCCACATTGCAATGAAATCTGAATACTGAGGCTTTAGTTTAGAAAAAACAACTCATACATTAATGTCTTTGTCTTAAGTTCGCCAGCATTATTGTTTAGATCTCTTTGTTAGCCCCATTACAAAATAAAATCCATACTAAGCAGGTAGTCACACCTGATAAGATGTTGGCCAAAAGTGTTTAGAAATTATGAAGAAGACAGCTTGATCCATACTCATGGATATTTTCATACAAATCAATTTTTTAAAATTTGTGAATCAGGCTCAGGTATATATAATGCTTGAGATATTAACTAATGATAAAATAAAACCCAAGTGAGCCTAAATAAAAGCATCAGAGAATGAAATACTAAATTAGTAGTTAGGATTGGAAGAGTCTTCTGAATTAGTAGCTGCCTCACTCCTTCCATTAGAACCAGTTTAGCATTAGGATAGATATTTCCCAGCCATGTTAGTTATTAAAACCAAGAATTGAAACAATCAGAAGTTAGACTTGGATGTAGTAGAGTTTTCCAAAGGGGTTATATGGTCGATAATGACTGGGATTTGAGAAATGACTCAGTGTGTGTGGAGGAAAGTAGGGAGCTGAAGATCACTTGACAGTGGACAGTGGCTGAGGGACAGAGAGGAAGGAAGCAAGTTGTATAGGCCTTGCCTGGTGGACATGGTTGGAGGCAGTGTAGATACTGGTAGGTGTACTGGGAGGGAAGCCAGTGCTGAGTGGGGCGTGGCCTGGGCTTCTGCTTTATCCTTCAGGATGGAGGGCAGGGACTTTGGAGTAAGGCTTGGGAAGACCTCATTTGTCGACATGGATACTGATGTGGGGGCTTCGTGACTGTTGTGGTCTGAGGTGTAGTAGTGAGGGAGCATGGGGGGCATTGGGCTTGCTGTGGTGAGGAGCAGGTTAAGACGTTAGTGTTGGGGTTTTTTTAACTACCATACCATGATTTTGCTTTCATTTTGAACAATAAAGACAGAATAAGGGCAAAATACTTAAATTCCTATTGGCTAGCAATTTCATTGTTGTTTAGAAAGTAATAGCGATTCCTATAAATTCTTTCTAACTTACTATTGAATGTTTATAGAATTGCTTTATAAGTTTCTAAAATAATGATTGGAACAAGCTAAGACTGAGCCCCACTTTGTGTTTGCCCAAGAAAATAGTGGTTTAGCTAGACATTCCATTTGCTGTATTTTAGCAGGAACCTCCAAGTAGATCCGCAGCAGAAAGATTGATCTGTTGAAAATACTGTAATGATTTTACTTTCCTATCCATTTGCCCTTTTTCTGCTACTCCGAGTTAAGTTTTCCCGTGGTGATTTACCATCTCCCGATCAGTCTCTGAGCATTTGCTGCCTGCCTGGCATCTGCAAGGCTGTGTGAGGTGCTTTGAGGCTTAGCCTCTGCACCTCACCCAGCTTCAGGCCATTGAATTACAACAGGAGCTCCCTCCACAGGCTTCTCCTCTCCACTCAGACAGGCTAAGTAATAGCAACTGTCCTGTGCTTAGTAAGGAGGATGCGAGCCACTCAGGGACAGCTACATTGCTGCCCACATAGGTGGCATAAAAAAGCCACTGTTTCCCATGGTGGCCACCTCCTATGAAAGCCACTGTTTTCTATGGAGGCTTGGCAGCTCAGGACACCCATCACACTGTTGCTTCTTAACTGGAAACATCTTTAATGTTTTCTAAATTCATGAGGAGCTTAGACATTGTGTACCTGTTTATTTTCTTTTCCTGCTTTTAACTCAAAGGAACTTGAAGGGTTTCAAAGTCCTCACCTGTGCCTTGAATCCTCATTCAGGTGGGCAAAGACAGGAAGTGCAAGGAAGCCCCTGAAAGCTGGTTCCCCCTCTGGCTGCATCCTCTCCCCTGAGTGGGGACTATCAGGGAGCTAAGAGCTCTCTGTAGAGGAAAGGGACCATGAGGTCATAGTTTTCCCTCTCATCAGTTGGGTCTTCTAAAGTGATTTAGTGGAGAATAAAATGTATTTTATTATAAAGTACATACAGGCCTATTAAAGTATAAAATGTCATTGAAGTCTTGTGCTGCTTTTTTTTTTTTTTTTTTTTTTTTGAGACAAGGTCTTGCTATGTAGTGCCAGCTGAGCTTACACTCATGCCTTGGCCTCTTAGCACTGGGTTTACAGGTGACCACCATGCTCAGCTTGTGCCTTTTATATGGTGTGTTGATTTACTTTTGCAGAGGATACCTGGAAACTACTTCTAAGCTGGTAGACGGGAGATGGTAGTGTATTTCCTGTTACCTTCACCCAAAACAAAAAGATGATAAATGTCCTTGTTAGTGTTAAGTAATGGCACTTATTTTAGCCTGTTGGGAAAAATGAGTTACTAGCACAGCTTCATGGACAGTACAAGCATCATTTGTGGGTTTTTATTATTTACTTATTGTGCATGTTCAAATGTATCTGCCACATACTGGATGCCCCAAAACATGTGCATGTTTAACTGGTAATTTATGGCTGTTATTAAACTGGAAGTGGACAAGTCAGATAGGAAAAACTGTCTTATTCTCCTTTGTGTCTCCAGAGAGTAGTGCTGTCCCTGCTCTTGTTTGTTGAACTGAATTGAACATTTTAGATAGTTTTCATGGGTAATGAGTTGCTTTTAGGTTACTAAATTTAGTTTTTTAATTTAACCATTTGAAATGTGTGTTGTCTGATATTGATGGTGTTTGAATTTGCAATTTAAAAACCTGCCTATCAAGGAACCCAAAGATAAAATCTGACTGGGGGTAGGGAGTGGCACAGAGCTGGTTAAGAGCTTAGGGTGTCACTGAGAGATGGGACACTGAGGCATGATATCATCAGAAGTTCCCAGTGCCAAGTGGTGCACTCTTCAAGCAGGCTGAGGGGCTCTGTAGTGCTGATGTAGAAACCGAGTTTGTGTCTGTTCCAGACTGCCCTTGAAGTATGCAGAGCATTTTTACAGGAAGATAAAGGGAAAGGAGTCATTATGGTGACAGACCCTCCTTTTGGTGGCTTGGTTGAACCTCTGGCTATTACATTCAAGAAGTTAATTGGTATGTGGAAAGAAGGTCAAAGCCAAGGTGTGTAACTTTTTATTTACGGACAAATAAACATATCTATGGTTGTGTTTCCTGTCACTTTAGCTAGTGTCAGTGAATCAGGACACTGGTAGGATACACATGTCTTAGAAGAAAAAAAAATCAGCTTATTTGATGAGGGGCAAACTTCATTATCATGGTATACTCTGTATTATCCTGATGAAATGTTTTTTAAAAGGCTTGATGTTTTTGGCAGAGGAGTGCTATAAACAATGGTGGCAAACATCATTTGTTCTGTGAATGTTTGCTGAGTGGCTACACATGCTGGCTACCGTTCAGGTGCTCAGAAAAAATGAAGGAACCAAGCGTACATATATCTCTGCCCCCTGGGTCCTACATCCCCTGTTCCTAAAGACTTGCACAGAACTCTGAGGACACCTGACTCAGGCCCAGGGCTCCATACTCTGCCAAGGTCTGTCCAGAGGTTTGGACATCCACTAGGCTAGTAGTGGTTGCAAGGTCACCATTCTTGGAGTGGCCTAATGGCCATGGGTAATTATTCAGTTTAAAGTGGCTTAGGACTTTAGAGTGTTATCTAGTTATCTAATTAGTCAGTATGGTCGTTTTTTAGATACAGCTTCTAGCTTGTGAGTTGATAAATTCTAAGAGTGTCAGGAGTATTATGATCAAGCTTCTCCATTAATTTTTCTGTGGAAGTAGTGTGCCTTTGGAAAAAGTGAAATTTAAATGAAACCTGAATCTAAAATTTGACCCTTCTCATTAAGTCTTTCACTTGTTGGCTATTCTTTCTTTTTGGTCTTTTTGAGACAGGGTCTCATGGTGCAGTTTAGGCTGGCCTTGAGCTCACTTTGTAGCTCCAGCTGTTCTCAAACTTGCAACAATCTCAGACTACTAAATATAGTAGATAAATACAGTGTTTTGTTTTAGATATAAAAAATATTTCCTGCTGGGTGTGGTGGGGTGCACTTATGATCCCTGCACTTGGGAGGCTGAAGCAAGAGGATCCCCTGGGAGCTCAAGCCCAGCCTGAGCTATTTAGCAAGACTCTGTCTCAGAAAAACATAACAGCTTTTCCATTGACCTTTGGAAAGGCCAAGTCATGAGATAAATGTATTGCATGACTGAAATTTCTACCAATACCTGAAATTTTTCAATTAAAGCTTTTATTTTTTTCTTAAGTATCTATTTCTTACTTTCTTTTTTGTTTTTTCTTATCCATTAGATGACAGTCACCAAGAAATGCCCATTTTCTGGATTTTCCCCTATTTTTTGGAAGCCAGAATTTGTCAGTTTTTTCCAAGTTTCTGCATGCTGGATTATCAGGTATGTAACTATTCTGTTTTCTATGTTTGACAAATAGCAATTTTGCTTCAGTAAATATTTGGGTAATATTCTCCATTGACTTTAGTGAATTAAAATCCTTTGAGCTGTATTAAATGCTACAGTTATACTACATATAACTTAGTCTTGTGGTCACTAAATGTCTGTAATTCCTTTGGAGGCTTCTTAAAAGTATAGGGTTTTTTTTTGTTTTTTTTTTTTTTGGTATGTATTTGGTACAGGGTCTATAGGGTCTCACTGCATAGATTGGACTTGTAGTGATTCTCTTCCCAAAACTTGTAGCTTTCAGTCTCCCAAGCACTGGGATTACAGGCACACACACCACTATGCCCAGTCTCAATCCCTCTCTCATGGCATCCTGCGGGCAGGGCCGGCACCCTGTCCCTGTGCTCTGCCTAAGCAGGTGCTTTAGTCCACTGAGCTATCTAGCCCCCTCCCCCCGAAAAATGTAGGTTTTTGAGCACTGTCAGAAGAAATGTATTAAATCAAAATAAGAGGATAAAGCATAAAGAAAAAATATTTTCCCAAGCTCCCCATGTAGTTTTGAAGTGCAGCTGGGTTTTAGACAACTGATCTCATCTTTTAGCAACAGATTTTGCTTCCCCTTGTAGGGAAGCACTCTGCTACTGTGGATGGGTGGGAAGCCATATATACCTCACTACAGCCCTCATTGAATGCCAGGGACTCTAGAGAGGGGTGTCCTGGCTTATGGGGTGGCAGGCGCAGGTGAAACCTTATGTGAAAGTGCTGACCCTGTGCGGGTTCTTGGAGTGAGTGGTCCCCTCCCTACGGTGCAGTCAGTGGGAGTTTCCAGGCTTTCAGTGAGAACAGAGGCTGGGTCCATGCTAGTGCCACCTATCAATCAGGTTGCTTGGGTTCTGGGACCACTTCCTCTTTGTGTAGTGACCTTTTTTAATTTGTGTTTTCTGTATAATTAGCTGCCTCAGACTATGGCCTTTCAGCCCAGTACTAGCAAATGTCTTTGCTAGTTGTTCCAAACTGGTGCTTTGGTTCTAATTTGCTGCTGCTTTTGAATGCTCTGGGGATTGAACCAAGGGCCTTCACCTTGAGCTGCATTCCCAGCCTTTTAAAATTCTTTTAAAATTTTGTAATATGATCTTACAAGTTGGCTAGTCAAAGCTTGAATTTGGGATCCTCCACCCCCAGTGAGTTTGGCCCTAATCTTATAAAGGGCATGCTATGATCAAAATTATTTCAAAGTTCTGAAGGAAACAGTATTTTTTTTGAAAGTTTATTTTTAAATTTTTCTTAAAATTAATTTTATTGAGAAACAAATAGCAATGAGACAGTTTCAAAACTGATTGGTAGGATGGTTTCAGTAATTAATACATTGCATGTTGTTTTCTTCGTAGTGGTTATTATAGTACAAGATGCAGACATGATATCCTGTCCAAACGCCAGTAGTACAAATCTTTCTGCTCACTGAATTAAGAGAAAGTAGCTATATATCTATCCTATTTTGTACATACATATAGCAAATGGTACTTCTTTTGTATCCCCTTTTTTTCTTTAGTTTTGTCAGAGATGGGTATTCCATTGCCATTTAAATATTGTAGGTGTGTAAATTCAGCAAAATAATCCAATATAGTCCAGTAGTCCATTAATAGTAGTGGGTTATCCATAGGACTGGCAGCGTCAGAAGTGGTTGACTTATAGGCTCAAGTTTTATACTTTTCTGCTGGATGGTTAAGACCAAGATAAAGCAAGACCTACATATAACAAGAAATGTAACTTTTGTATCTGCCAAGATCAGTCAAATCCCCTCAGGATTTATCCTGAAACCCTGTACCGCATTTTGTAGATCCTTTGTCAGTGTCAGCCATGTGGATGAGTCATGGCCATTGCTTGACCACCAACTCACTATCTGTGAAAGCCTGAGAGAATGTAAACTAAAGGTCTTCTTTTTTTTTTTTTTTTTTTTTTTGGTGGAATGGGGGATTGAACTCAGACCCTTGTGCTTGCCAGGCAAGTACTTATTCTACTGAGATATCTCCCTGGCCCCTAAACAGTACTGTTAAAAATTAAAGAAGACTTACCTGCAATTCCCAAACAACAAATACAATTTTCTTTTTTAAAAATTCTTTTGATACAGATGTCCCTATGCAGCTTGACTAATAGTAATCCTTCTGTCTCAGCTCCCCAATCCTAGGATTACAGGGCTGAGTTACCATGCCCAGTTTTCGGGCCAGCATGGTCCCCTGTGGTACAGGGGATCGAACTCAGGATCTTGTGCTTGCCAGGCAGGTACTTAGACCACTGAGCTATCTCTCCAGCCCTGTAATTTTCAATTATAGTATAAATGTCTATTCAGTTTTGAATAAGAGTTTTGTTTGTTTGTTTGTTTGTTTTAGTGGTACCAGGGATCCAACTCAGGACCTTATGCTTGCCAGGCAAACAGTTACTCCACTGAGCTATCTCCCTGGCTCTATTCAGTTTTAAAAGCACTTTTTGCATATTAGTTAATCTAAAATGGCAGGTGAGATAGCTTGGTGGTTGAATGCCTGCCTGGCAAGCACAAGGACCCAGGTTTGATCCCCAGTACCACATGCTGTGCCAGCCCAGAACCTGGGGCACACCAAGCCTGCGGCCAAAACCAGGCATGGTAGCACACGTCTATAATCCAGTGCTGGGGAGGCTGAGACAGGAGGATCGCTAGAAGTTGGAGCTGCATAGTGAGACCTTGTCTTTACCAAATAAATAAATAGATAGATAGATAGATTTTTTTTTAATCAGACAATTTTGAGTTGTTTCTTCTCTTTATAACCGTACCTTTATTTATTAATTGAGACATGGTCATGCTCTATAGTCCATGATAGCCTGGAACTCTTTGCCTCAGCTCCTGAGTGCTGAGAGTATAGTTGGGTGCCACTGCACCCGGTTTTTAAAGGTACCCATTAAGCTTTTAGTGGCTTTAGATTATTTCCCTATGGGGCTGTTTCACTGTTCCCTTTTGGGACTGTAGTTTGCTTCTGCCTTTTGGGTACTAGTAATAACACTGCCATAAACATCTCTTTGACATATAATTTTCTCATCGTTTATATAGTTCTCAAAATAGATTTCCAAAACTGAGTTACCTTCTCAAATTTAAAGGACATTTTTATAGGTTTTGAGCCATATTAACAGGTTTCATCTAAAATGTACAGCATGAGCCATTTTACTTTGACTTGAGTGCTGCTTCAGGCATGATCTTCAACGAAGAGCCTCTCAAAGCTGCCTATGTTCCTTTTCAGGCATGCAGTTTTCTTATCTGAGAGATGCTTCTAGAATTGATGTTGGTGATGTAGCAATAGCTGACCTCTTCTAAAGACATTAACTGAATGGAAGGCTCCATTGTCCACCAGCACCTGCTACCTAGGTGCTCTGTATATCAAGTACACAATTAAATGGGAAAAAACATGAACTCCAGAGTGGAAAGGATCTGTGTTTTGCTTATTTAACCTCTAAAGCTCCTCTTACCTATGAGATAAGTATGAGATAATAATGACACCTGTCTTACAAGATGACACAGGAAAAGGCCTAACTAAGTATGTAACCTAAGCAGGTGGATGGTTACCTGCGTGCTGACGTTTAGAGTTCCAAAGCAGAGACAAAACTTTCCCAGGCCCCTTCTTTTTTTTTTTTTTTTCTTTTGCGGAACCAGAGATTGAACTCAGGCCCTTGCACTTGTCAGGGATCCCAGGCCCCTTCTTGATACAAGATCTGAGACATTAAAGTCAGATAACCTGAGGTCCCTCAGAAGACTGCTGTGTCCATATCTAGGGAAGCATTTTTTCTGTGTATGAGTGTGCATGGGCGAGGGGGAAAAGAAGGCAGATCCTCAGTGCAGCTACAAGAGAGATGAGGCTAAGCAGCCACCCCCAGTTGACTGCTTAGGCAGCCTGTGGAGCTAGCAAAGGGCTTTTGGAGACACTGGAGGAGGAGTTGTGAGGGCTAATCGCAGGGCCCTGACCTATTGGAAATAATTACTCAGTTCAGTGTAGTGGTGAAAAATGTTCTGGTTGGATTGTGTGTACCTAGTGATAAAAGCCAGCCTTTGAAAAGAACAATGAGAGCAGGATGTGCGAAACAAGGCAAGTCTGGTTTTCATGAGTCCTCTGAAGGTGGGAACAGTTCTGCTTACTAACTATTCGCCATCTCACCACAGGTTCTGAATACTCCCCGTGTTTACTGTTGTGTCCTTTGTCAAGTTTTGCCTTGCTTTTTTTTTTTTTTTCTAATGGCTTTGGACCTGTTATTTTATTCCTTCCTCATCTTCACTTTCTTTGTTTTCCTACTTTTGTTACTTTATCTTCATTTCCTACATTTTTCTTTGATATTAGCCTTCATCAAATGAAAAATTTAAAAGTCTCCCCTTCTCCGCAGATCTTTTCTCATAGTCTGTGATTAGGCTTTTTCCTAATATCAAACTCTGCATCTATAGTGCAGTAAACAGTCATGAAATCTCTTTTTTGAAAATACTTTTCAGGTAAAAAGTAGGTAGAAAGGCTGCAGTTCTTCATAAAATATAAATTATGTAGACTCTTCAGTGATGAAGCACTCGATAATACAGAAGAAAGTAGTTATCAGAGGCCTAGGACACCAGGAGTTTTAGTAAGGCCAGATTACAAAGGAAAGGTGTGGTAATAAAAAGAAGTTCTGACTTACAGTCAAAATTGTCTGAGTCCTACCACTGCCTTTTAGCAGCTGTTTAATTTTGGGGAGTCAATTGGTCTTTCCAGTCTCTATTTCCTTATCTATAAAACCAAATGATTCAACCCAGCAGGGGATGGTGCTGGCAGACAAGTGTGCCTCTTAGTACTAAGTCAGAGAAATTAGTAGTGATCTCCCGAGAATCTGCTGAGAATACCAGCAGCAAATGGCAGAGCATGTTAATGAGTAGTCGTGTCGGCCTGATGGGCAGGGAGTGGTGGTGGCTTTGGAGCTCCATAGACACCACATCTGAATGCCATGTTCTTACCTCTCTGCCAATAAACATGCTGTCCTCTTGCTTAATTTTTTTTTTCGGAACCAGGGATTGAACTCAGGCCCTTGCGCTTGCCAGGCAAGCGCTTATTCTACTGAGCTATCTCCCCGGCCCCTGTCCTCTTGCTTAACATGGGCTAGAATATTGAAAGTAGATATCATGTTTAAAAATCAGCCTGTAGCCGGGCGTGGTGGCGCATGCCTATAATCCCAGCACTCGGGAGGCTGAGACAGGAGGACTGTTGTGAGTTCAAGACCAGCCTGAGCTACAAAGTGAGCTCGAGGCCAGCCTGAACAGCATAATGAGACCCTGTCTCAAAAAGACAAAAAAAAAAAAAAAAAAAAAAAAATCAGCCTGTATCGGAAATTTTGTCAAGGTTAGTTCCCTGGTTGGGAAAGAAAATATTTGACAGGAATTTATGGGAAATTATTGTACATTAATGATAGCAACCAAAATTTTTGACACTTAATCTATAACAAATGTTTAGAGGATTTTGAGTGAAAAAGGAGATAAAAGATATATGGAAATTTTAAATAAAAGGTTACCTACGATATGTGGGATAAACTGGTTGGTGACACACGTGGGCCCTTTGTGTATACTGAAATCCAACAGAATGCAATCTGGAGAGCTGTCAGGGGTCTAGTCCTCAGTCTTGTTTAATCTTTGTGCCCTGATTGGACGCCTGGAACATAGTAGGTACAAAACAGGTTTGTTGACATAGTAAGTACAAAATAGGTTTGTTGATGTGGATGTCTTGTTTCACCCAATACCTAGTTTCAGTCTTGTGCTACAGAAGACATTTGTGTACAGATCAAATTAAAAGTTGGGAATTGCAGAGATCTTGTGCTTTCCCTCATTTCTATACAGTACTTCATCACATTAATCAGTTCCACGGGAGAAATTTCCTATCTGAAAATGCCTCTCATCATCATTGTGAGTGAAATGTCAGGGATAATGATGGGGAAATGGTGTATCAGCTCTACCACCAGTGATATGCAATTTGCAAAATTGTGTTTGCTTTACAGCACTTCCACAGGAGGTTTATTTGTGTGGATGAAGCTATGAAATATGGATGTATGTTAGAGGTACATTAATTTACTCGAGCAGCATGCATTTTACATACCATATGTTTATAGTTAATTAGCACAACAAACCCACATTTAAAAATAATAATAATCTCAATTAGGTTATGCAAAATCAAGCAATCAGCCACCTTCCTGACATATAACATTCTTCAACTCCTTGGGTAACCATAAAGAAATTGTTCTCCTCCCCTCTTCCATCTGCTATCTATTATATTGCATAGAATATTCCATGTATTAGAAATCTTTCTACAATATTATTTTCCAGCATATAAAAATCTTTGTAAGAATCTCATGGGAAAATTGTTTTCCTTATGATACTCATAAATTTATGTTCAAAATCTTCATTGAATTTAATAAGGGTCTATGTAGTTGAGTACACAAAGGAGTGCGTTAGCAAAAAATTAGAAATTTAAATCATTTTGAAAGAAAACTACAGGTACTATTTTAAGGTGATTTTGAAGTAAAATCTATTTTTGTCTATTTGTCTTTAATAGCTAACATATATTCATAAAATTCTGAAAGTTGGGAAGGAACAGAGGTAACCTGGGCTGACTTCCCAGGGTAATAACCCACTCTGATAAATTCATGACAAGCCCTCATCTCGCTTTACTTGAATGCTTTCAGTGAGCAGAGTCCTACAGCCTTACAAGGCAACTCAATTTATTTAATAGAGCTCTAATCGTTAGAAAATTTTCTCATATTGAGATAAAATATGCTCCCCATTAACTTCTACCCACTGGTCCTAGTTCTGTTCTTTGAAGCAATAAAGGAAAAGTCTAAGTTCTATTCCATTTGACACCCCCTCAGTTATAAAATAGCTGTCAACTCCTCCCAGTCTTCTCTTTTCTGAATAAACACCCCTAATTTGTTCAACTGGAAATCCCATTCGTTCCCATTATTTCCAGTAGAGATGAGCTAGTTTTATTAGTGTCTCTTAAATTGTGACTGAACACAGGGCATGGATATAGTCTGGCAAGAGCCCTCCTGACTAGGACACTCGGATAGAGGCTGCCTGGGAACTCACAGCTTCTACACTGGAGCCAGGCTGTACACTTATTGTGCACCCAGTCAAAATCTCCTGAGGCTCAGCACACTGTCCCCCGGCCCTTCTTATTCACAGCCAAAGCTTATGAACCAGCCTTTGTTAGTGCATTCCCCTGCAAAATGTAGTGAGTGCTTGCATTAAACCCAGTGGGGCTTTGGAGAGACTAAGGATCCACCATCAAAGGCCTCTCTTAGTCACCAGATGCTCACATTTTTTTTTGTGATTCACTTATTAGATAGCAAGCTTGCAGGCTTGTGGTATTTTAAACTCTTAGGTGAATTCTTGCTCAGAATCAAACTGTCATTCCTCCCTATCAGGAAGTTGAGCTCTCCCTGTATTGAGCCCACATAGAGCTCCTGGTATTCTTGTAGATGCTCTAACGTAGTGGTTCTCAAGCTTCAGTGCGCCAGGAGGCCTTGTTAACACACTGCTGGGCCTGCTCCCGGGGTTTCTGATTGATTAGGCCCTCTGCCAGTGGTGGAGGATTTGCATTTCTCACAGATCCCAAGTGAGGTTGTATTGCCAGCCCATCTGGGGAATTATTGATCTAAGGCTGGAGCTAGTGACCAGGTGGGCTCCTATCAAAGCCAAAGCCAAACTGAGAATGTGTGAACAGCAGGGGAGGAGGAGAATCAAGATGATGGTAGAGACCTTGCTGTTAGCTTCAATGTACTTTGAAGATACTCTGCTGAAATGATGAAGAAGGGATCTTGAGGAGAGAGGTGTGTTGGAATAGTCATGACAGCAGCTGCAGTGGGCATGTTCTGTATCTCCATCTTTCTGCCAGCTCCCAGGCTCTGGACTCAGCAATTTACATACATGACCCCTTTTAGCCTTCCCAGCAGTTAAGGTGGGAGTTAGAGTCAGAAACCACTTCTGACAGGAGGGAAGCATGTAAACTTGCCTAAGGTTCCATAACAAGTAAGAGACAGAACTGCAGTCTGACTTAGACCTGTGTTCTACCTGAATGACAGGGAAGATAGTGGACAGCCAACCTGAGCTGTGCTTAGCTCAGAGAGCTGAAGGCTGGTACTCAGCACACTTCTCGCACACGCGCGGGCACACACATACACACATACACACACACACACACACACACACTGTCTTTGGACTTTTCTTTTTTCTTTTGAGACAGGGTCTTATTCTGTAGTTCAGGCTGACCTTGAGCTCACTGTATAGCTCAGACTTGCCTCAGACTCATGGCAGTCCTCCTGCCTCAGCCTCCTGCGTGTTGGGATTATGGGTGTGTGTACCATATCCAAGTTTTTAATGCTGATAACACCCAAGTTCATTCGTTCTTTTTTTTTTTTTTTTTTTTTACGGTGGTGGAAATGGTTCTGTGGATTGAACCCAAGGGCACTCTCCCACTGAGCTATGTTCCTTTTTAAAATAAATTTATTGGTACAATTTAGATATACATATTAATCACATTCATCATAGAAAATTCTTATGTATGCACGATATATCTTTGTGCCTCTTTTTTGCCATTCGTCTCCCTTTTTCCTTCCTTATTTACAAAGTTTTGTTTCCATTTTATCTTGCCTCATTTTTTTCTTTTCCTTCCTTTCCCCATCCCCATCCCTAAAGTTCCCCTTTCCTTTTGAATACTTTCTTCCTATTTCACAATTTCTATTATATATTTTGCCCTTATTTACAGTTTCAGTTTCTTATGCCAGAGAGATGATGTGATATTTACACGTGTTCATTTATTTCCCTTAAAGAGTGTGGTTTCTAGATGCATCCATTCAGCTATAAATGACCTTATTGTATCCTTCATGATTGAGTAGTACTCCATTGTGTGTGTGTGTGTGTGTGTGTGTGTGTGTGTGTGTATTATTCACTCATCAGTTTCTTATCCACTCATCAGCTGATGGACATTGGGATTATTTCCAAGGTTTAGCTATTACTAACTGTTGTTATAAACATGGGGATGCACATATCACTGTGGTATGATACTTTTAATTCTTTTAGGAAAATCACTAGAAGGGGAATAGCTGGGTCAAATGGAACCTCTGGTCCTAGTTTTCTGAAGGATCTCCACACTGATTTCCACAGTGGTTGCACCAGTCTACACTCCTACCAGTAGTGGAGAAGGATTCCTTATTCCCCACAGCCCTTCCAGCATTTATTATTGGTTTATTTCTTGATAATAGTCATCCTTTCTGGAGTAAGATGGAATCTCAGTGTCATTTTAATTTGCATCTCTCAAAGGACCAGTGATGTTGAACTTTTTTCATGTATTTGCCTTTGTATTTCTTCATCTGAGAAGTGTGTATTCATCTCAGATGCCCATGGTCTTTAAATTTTGGAGTGGTCAGATTTTTTAAAAATTTTTTTATATATTCTAGAAAATCCTTTAAATGGGAAATAGCTGGCTAAAATTATCTCCCACTTTGTATGTTCTCTCTTCACTTTGGGAGGTTTCTTTTGCTCTACAAAACCTTTTAATACATTGAAGTCCCAGTTTAATTCTTTGAGCTAGTTCTGTGTGATTGGGGTTTTGTTCATGAAGTCTTTGCCTATACCAATGTCTTCAATAGTTATACCTATTTTCCAGCAGATTTAGTGCTTCCATTTTAATATGTAGGTCTATAGTCCATTTTGACTTTTGTGCCTGGGTCTAGTCTTTGGCATATGGAAAGTCAGTATTTCCAGCACTATTTATTAAAGAGGCTACCTTCTTTCCAATGACTGTGTTGGGCTTCTTTGTCAAAGATAAGGCAGCAGCTAAGTGTGTTTGGAGTTGTTTCTGCATCTTCTAATCTATGCCATGGATCCTAGGGTCTTTTTTTTTTTTTTTTTTTTGCCAGTACCATGCTGTTTATATCACACTACAAGGTACATTCCTACCCTTTTTATTTTATATCGAGAGATATCATTAAATCACTCAGGCTGGCTTCAAGAAGGCCAGTCTCAGCCTCCTGAGTAGCTAAGATTACAGGCATGCACCATCATGCCTGGCCTAACATTTAGCTTCTTACCTATATATAATAGAGTATCTCATAAAGTCTGTTGTATTAGATGAATGATGAGAGTCATTCCCTTGATAACAGATATCCCATATTTATCATTAACAACTAGTATCTTTCCTATAGTGACATTTCACTGCCATAGAAGCCTCTCTGAGGCTGTTTGTAAGAAAACTCTTGATTTTAAGAATTTATTGTTAAATCTTTTGATTTAACCTGTATCTTGGCATCAGCTTGTTTATTGTATCAGTCACTTTTCATTGCTAGGACAGAATCCCTGACATGGACAACTTAAAGGAGAAGAGAGGGCTGGGAATGTAAGCTCAGTGGTAAAGTGCTTGTCTAACATGCATAAGGCCCTGAGTTCAGTCCCAGTAACATACACCACATACACACATAACTAAACAAAACAAAAAAGAGGAAAGTTTTTTTTTTTTTTTTTTTTTTTTTTTTAATTTTTTTTCTTTGCAGTACTAGGGATTAAACTCAGGACCCTGTGCTTAAATTTTGGAGTGGGCTTGCCAGGCAAGTGGTTTTTCTACTGAGCTATTTCCCTAGGCTGGACAGATTTATTTTGGCTTGCAGTTAAGTTCAGTCCATGGTCCCCTGGCAGAAACATCTTGGATGGGTGTGGCAGAGGACAGCTGCTAACTGAGGGTGGCCAGGGAGCAGGTTAGTTAGGAAAAGCCAGAGAGGAAGGGGCCAGGGACCAGCTACAGTCCCTATGCTCACCCCCAGTCATGACCCAGACACATCCAGAAATGCACTTGACGAGTATCCAAGGCAGCTCTTGAGCTTCTCAGCATGAGCCACTGCATTCATTTATTAGTTAAAGATATGTAGTGAATGGCTTGAGCAAATTTTCCTTTTATGTTTGTTTTTAAATTTCTAGGTAGATTATGATAACCATGCGCTTTATAAACATGGAAGGACAGGTCGCAAACAGTCTCCTGTGCGTATATTTACCAACATTCCACCCAACAAAATAACCCTTCCTACTGAAGAAGGATACAGGTGAGATTATAGCAGGACTTGAAATTCGTAAGTGACCCAGTCATACAGTTCCATCAGCTAACTATAATGTGCTTTCTGTTGTGACCATGTAGTTCTTTTAGTGTTTTTCTGTAATTTCGTATTGAATTGAATTCCAGTTACATCTAGCTTTTGGAGCAACTGTCTTGTAAACTTATCTGCACTGTTAGACTCAATAAATACTGTATATGCTGCTGATCTTACTGTCTTTCCTCTTTAGATTTTGCCCTCTGTGTCAACGATATGTTTCCCTTGGAAATCAACACTGTGAACACTGTAATTCCTGCACATCCAAGGTAGCGCTTTCTTGCCTACTGCTTTTTTTATTTAAGTATATTAGTTATAGTGTAGTCTACTATCTTACTCTCTTTTAAAACTTTCTTACTATTACAGTTTGTGTTAATATGTATTACCATCATTAATTATGCTTTAATATAATAGTACTTTATTTCTAATTATAGAGTGCAGCAGGCTGTTAAAGTACTTCCTTCATCATCATCAATAGTTCCTTGAATTTGTTTTCATGTGGTGCTCTGTGACTGCTAAAATTAGGAGTGTTTCAAATAAGGCACTAAATGAGTGCTAAATTTATTCCCCTATTGAGGGCACAATTATGGTGTTTTAAATAAGGCATTGAACTATTAGATATCATCACCGTTCTAGTGAAGTAAAAATTAATAACATGTTGTGCACTTTTTGTGTGCCAGGCCATTTTCTAAGAGTGTACATGGATTAGCTCCTCACGATATCCCTGTGAGATGGGTGCAGTTACTCCGTTGTTTTACATGAGGAGAAGGACTCTTATGGGACAAAGCAATTCCCTTATTGAGCTGTATTTTTTTCTTGATAAACTTTATTTTTTAAAAACAGTTTTGGGGGCTGGGGATATAGCTCAGTGGCACAGCACCTGCCTAGCAAGTGCAAGATCCTCAGTTTCATTCTTAATACCAAAAAAATAAATAAAAAGTTTTAGGTGAGTGTAGTGGCACACACTTGTAATCCTAGTACTCAGGAAGCTGAGATAGAAAAGTGGTACAAGTTGATGGCCAGCCTGAGCTATGTAGTGAGATCCTTAATTTAAAAAAAGGAAACGGTGTTGGGTTCACAGCAAAGTCGAGGGGCAGATACAGAGATTCTCCACCTCCCCTTGCCTAGCCACCCTGCATGAGTGGACGCTGCAGTCAGTACAGTTGACTCCCACGGGTGTGTCACTTGAGTCCCTGGCTCACATTCAGGCTCACTCTGGGTGCTGCACATTTGTGAGCCTGTGTCCACTGTTACAGGCTGTACCTTTTGTAGTGTCTCAAAATATGCCCTGCCTCTTCTTCCTGCCTCCCTACCCTCTCACAAATACTGAGCTTTTTATTGTCTCTCTAGTTTTTGCGTTTTCCAGAATGTTATGTGGTTGGCATACCCAGAATGTATGAGTCCATTTCAGGTTAGCTTCTTTCATGTAGGAATTTGAAGTTCCTCTAGGTTTATTTTTTTTAAAATGCTTCATAGCTCATTGTTAGGACCTTCACTGCTTAGCCATTCACCTAGTGTATCATGCTGCTTCCAAGTTTGAGCAGTTACAAATAAGGCTCCTATTGAGTTTTCAGGAAGGCAAGATGACCCTTATGGGGCTTTATTTTGACAAAATCCAGTAAGAGAGCACATGTGGAGCTTAGTTTAGCTTTACACATAATTTATTCTCCAGAGAAAAGGCCACAGTTATATAAATTTTGGAATGTATATTTTTCATGATTATATAGTTTTACTGTTTGTGCTTGTTTTTAATTCTGGTAACACTTCCAATTATACACTTTCACTTAGTTCAGGGTTAATCTGTATTATGCTCAGAATGTGTTATATATAAAATTGAAGTAAACAAAAATTTAGGGATCAGGGAGATGGCTCACTGGAATAAGTGCTTACCTGGCAAGTGCAAGGGCCTGAGTTCAATCCCTGGTTCTGCCAAAAAAAAAAAAAAAATTATTTTTTTGGGATATATACATAAATGGAAATAATAAATAAGCAGGGAAAGGCTGACGCAGAAACCAGAATAGGTGTCAGGCAGTGTGGAAGGCATGATGTTCCCAGAGGGGACTTTCCAGAGCTGGTGGGGGTGTCTGCTTTGTTCCTGATGACTTCCTCAGTCCTATGGCCTGAGTTCTTTGTGCTCCTCTAGATGTTTTATTTGAGTTTTGAAATGACTCAAGTAGTAACCATAATCTATCTTGCTAAATTACGTGAAGCTCTCAAACCTGAATTTCATGAAGGATTGTGTAGTATATACATAAAATTCTGAATCATTAACTCCCTTGAAATTTTCATTTGAGTCTTTTGTGTGTTATTGGGTTGCTTGAACTGGAGTGGATTTTCAAGATCATTCAGATAAATCTCCTCATTTCACAGTTACAGCAATTGAGGCCCATCAAGGAGGCATTTGAGTTGAGTGGAGAAAGGCATAAATTAAAATCAAAGTATTTAATTGTGAAGCCAGGAAAGGAGAAATAAGAATGAATAATTTACACAGATTTTAATAAGACATTTTAATTTTTAATTGTGGAACTTGATTTTTAATAACAAATTAAACATAATTTAAAATTATTTTTGTAGGATGGCAGGAAGTGGAAGCACTGCTTTCTCTGCAAAAAGTGTGTAAAGCCTTGTAAGTATGGACAGTTGTTAAGATCCCATGGAAATGTGTTTGATGTTTTTCCTTCATCAGTAGGGATTTTATTTACTTTTATAAAGGAAAAATAATTAATGTGTAGACTTAATAACGTCTGCTTTCTAGTTTTCGTATTTACCTGTATGGTCCTTCCGTCTCTCATAAGGAGAATACCTGCTGACCTGTGTCAGTGTGACTTCTTCCTTGACTATCTTAATAGGACATTGTGTCGCCCTGCCAGCCTCCATTGTGACAATGGCTGTCAACTTGTGATTTTGTGGGGAAGAGAGGGCTGAATTTGTTATCACTGAATGAAGTTAATTTGCTTACATGAGATTCCAAGTTCTTGATTTTGGTCTTTGTAGCAAAATTAAAACTAGCTATGTAAGCCAGCCACAATGTTTTTGTTTTTGTTTGGGGGGGGGTTGTTTTGTTTTATTGAGATAGGGTTTCTTGTGCAGTCTAGGCTGGCCTCAAACTCTCAGTGATCCTCCTGCCTTAGTCTCCTGAGTGCTGAGACTGTAGGTGTGCCCCCCTGCACTGGCAAACAGTGTTAGGAGTAAACATGATTATGGCATTCTACCTTAAAAGTTAGTAAAAGGAAAAATGCTACTCGATGAACTAATAAATCCTAATTTCTATATTACAGCCTGGATCCACTGCAGCTTTTGCAATCACTGTGCCGTCGCATACCATTCATGTGAGGGCCCTAAAGATGGCTGCTTTATTTGTGGTGATCGGGATCACAAACGCCGTTCTTGCCCTAATATCAGCACTTCAAAGAAAGCCGACAAGTTAGTCAAATTCTTTCATTTGCTGTAAAATGACCTTTCCTTGTGTGCTTTGTAGGGCTTGGTCTAAAAAGTATGCGGCTCTCAGAGAACTGAGACTTGCTGAGGGAATGGTCACTTTCCCTGTACTTATTCACATAAGTGGGGAAGGGATTATTTGCAGATTACTAGACAGCCAGATTTAATATTTCGTGGAAATGGAGATTAGGATAAAAGTATTGAGCCATCATGTGATTCATAATTTTAAAAATTTAGGTTAAGTTAAAGTCTGATGTGTTAGTAACTTTTTTCTGTGTGTGTGTGTATTTTAGTGCAGGGTCTATAGGGTCTCACTACTAGATGGGCCTCATAGTGATCCTCCTATTTTCAGCCTTCCAAGAGTTGGGATTACAGATGAGTGCCACCACACTCAGTCTCAGTCGCCCATCTCAATGTGCCCCTGGGGCGGGGCTGGCACGATCAAACCTGCCTAAGCAGGTGCTTTAATCCTCTGAGTTGTTTGGCTGGCCCTATTTTTTATAATTATTTTTCTTTTATTTTTATTTTTTTGGCCAGTGGAAATTATTTTTTCACTGAAGTCCAACCACTTGCATTCTACCTTCTATTAAACTGTTCCTTAAGTAAATTTTTTACACTAAGTAATCTAAGGTAAAGTCGAATTATAAACAAATGAAAAAGCTTGTGCTGGCCCAGCCTGATCTGAGCTTGGTTGGTGACTGAACCTGGGTGTGATGGTGCACTCCTGTAATCCCAGCCCTGGGGAGGCTGAAAACAGGAGGATCACTAGGAGTCCAAGCTGTATAGTGAGACCCTACACACACACAAAAAAGAAAAGAAATAAAAGAAAAAGCTTATAAATATTCCTTAGAAGCTTCCAAAAATAGAGTACTACCTAACAGTCTTAGAAGTCTAGGGTTGTCATTTACAGTGTCATTTTGAGTTAAAGGGGTTAGTAACACACTCAGCCTTCAGTTCTGTGAATCTTTTGTATTTTAGGGAAAGTCTACAGGGTGTTTAGGGTCTTAGTACTAGATCAGACTCATAATGAGCCTCCTGTGTACAGCCTCCTAAGTGCTGGGATTATAGGCACTCTCAATTGCCATCTCAGTGCCTATTGTGCCTTCTTGCAGGCACTTTATTCCACTGAGCTATTTGGCCTGCCCCTAAGTTGAGAAGGATTTTTTTTTTAAAGCTGACTCAGGCTGCCTTAAGAGCGGGTCTGGTAAGGAAGCAGGTAGAGCTGGGGATCTAACTGGGGTCCCCTGTGCCTAACTAGGTTTGCGAGAGCAGGCACTTAAACAACTGAGCTAACCTGCAAGCCCTCACTGCTTTTTAAATAGCTAGTATGTTTGAAGGTGCCATATTATGTTCTTTAGAGGAAATGTTTCTTTCATTTCTAGATTTGATCAGGTTTTTTTTTTTTTTCTTGCTTTTTGTTTCTTTTTTTCTTTTTTTTTTTTTTTTGGTCTTTTTGAGACAGGGTCTCACTATGTAGTTCAGGCTGGCCTTAAGCTCATTTTGTAGCTCAGGCTGGTCTCGAACTCACAACAATCCTTCTGCCTCAGCCTCCCAAGTGCTAGGATTACAGGCATGTGCCACCATGCCCAGCTTTTTGTTGCTTTTTGAGATAGGGTCTGTCTGTGTAGGCAGGCTGGTCCTGAATTGTAGGTCTTTCTTCCTCCGCCTCAGAAATGCTAGGATTATAGGCATGTGTTGTCACACCTGGCTCGGGTTCTACCAATTTTAATTCTAGTAGACAATTACTAAAATGTGGTTGTTTCAGTTATTCTTCTCTTGTTGCTGGGACAAATATCTGACACTCAAAATGAAGAAAGGAAAGGTTTTTTTTTTAGCCCACAGTTATTGGAGGTTTCAGTCCATACTCAGCTGGCTGCAAGGCAGACTGGCATATGTCAGAGGGCAGCAAAACAGCAAGAGCAAAAGGGAGGAGTGGCAGCAACAATTGCAACAGAGACAACAGAGAGCAAGTCTGTTTCTCTGTCTCTTTTATATTACATTCAGGTTATCCAGCTCAGCTTAGAAGTAGCACTCACACCCATAATCCCAGTAGTATTTAGACCCATAATCCCAGTAGATCATGAGTTAGTCATAAACTCTAGAAGTTTACCCCATGACTTACATGAGTTTTTTGGGGGGACAACCAGATACAAACAATAACAGCAGTATACTTAATAATGTAAATAGTATTACTTTTTCCTCTCCAGAGAATCTTAAATTCTTAACAGTGCTTTAAAAAACATAATGAAATTGATTGATAAAGCAATTTTTTTTCCCTCTAAAATCTTGCTTTTTGTTTTTTATATCTAGGAAAGGTTTTTTGCTGTGCAGTTTGGGCCAGCCTTCAACTCACTTTGTAGCATAAGCTGGCCTCAACTTTACAATAATCTTCCTGCCTCAGCCTCCCAAATGCTGGGATTATAGGAATATCCCACCATGCTTAACCATTTTTATTTATAATAGTAAAAAAATAATTTTAATAGCTTTTAGCTTATGTATTAGGAAAGATGTTTCAGTTTCTTGCTTTTTACAGTTGTCTTATATTTTGGTTTTTGTTTTTCCTTTAGCTGTGGACTAGAATGGTGTTGGCTCCCTCTTGTGGTGAAAGCTCATTTTACCAGTTACATAAATCCTCCCTCTAGAGGACAAACACTAGGTCAATTTAATTGTAGGGCAAAATAAAACAGTTAATGATTCATATTCAATCAGTTCATCAGAGTTTGAAGAATTTATGTCTGGAAAATTTTATTTTCTTTCTGTTTTTTTTTTTTTGATGGCTATATCCCCTAGTGAAATCTTTCACTTTTAGTCCTGCTTATAAGTGGATGAACTGAAACAAAATTTAAATTTTGTGTGTAGGGATACATGGCTTCATTGACTTTCCTATTAAGAGATTATACTTTACTTCATTAAATTTTCTAAGTCATTATTTATCAAGAAATTGCCCTACTTTAGTAAAACAGTTGGGGAAGGAAGATATTTACATAGGAAGCACAACACAATAAAAAGAGAATAGTTTTATTTTACAAGGTATCCCAGTCCACAATGTAGATCTAAGTAGAGAAAAATGTAAAGTTGTCACTGCACAATGATTACATGAAACTACTAGTAATAGCCAGTATTTGTTGAATGACTACTGTGTAGTTGGCATTTTGCATACCTGAAGAGCTTACGTACTCAAGTACGTATAGCATCAGGGTAACTAAAAGTATAGGTCATGGAATCAGGCTGGCCTGGACACTTCCTGGGTATTACACGAGCCTCACTTTCTTAACTAAGGGTAGTTGGTAGGGACCATGTTGCTCAGAAATGCACCTCCTTGACATCCGTTCTGTATTCCCGAGGCATCACACATGGTGTTAAGTGAACCGGAAGTGAGGCCTGTGTCTGGCTCCTGAGAGGATCACGTGCTATTCGGGAAGCTCTACTCCCAACTTGTGTCCTGGGAAGAATAGGAAGGATGAGCTTGTTGCTTATGCGAAGTGACCCTGGGGAACCAGAGAGATGCCCATATATGCCGGCCTGCTCTTTAGTTCTTATTAGGGTCAGTGAGAAGGCCTACCTGCCTGGGGCCCCTGAATGAGCAGAGCAGTATCTTTCCAGGATAGGCAGTCTGGAACTTAGTTCAGTAGACACCAGAAAAGGGAGTCTGAAAGAGTGTGGTGATTTTAGGGGCCTAGGGGTTTTAGCCTATTCATTTTGAAACCATGGACCATAAGAAAACAGGCACCACAAAAGATGGACATCTTGTATGACACCTGCCAGGACTTTCAGATCCACAGGAGAAAAGGGAAATTAGCTGGAAGGTTTACAAAAAAATGGGTCCTTTCAGATGTGGTTGCCTTTTTCTGTTCTGCTATTGCATTTCTTGACTTTTGCTGTGAAATGTATTATTCTTGCCCTAAAAGATGTGATTTGGGGTTTGGAGATGCATGTGCCTAACTAAGCAATATAGGATCTCCCCTCCACACCAGCCCCAAGAAAACAAATCCCAGAACAAATCCGCTGGTGTGGCTGCTTACCTCTGTGGTGTGTTTGTCCTGAATACTTTGTTCTAAACCCAGAGCAACCATCTTTTATAGAAATGTCTTATCTCAAGCATTTTGCTTAGTCAGGCCTCTATTTCCTTGTTGTTATGGTTAGGATACTGAGGATTTATGCTTACACTACAGTAAATTCTTTCCCTTCTATTTTCTTATTTGGCTAGCTAGTTAATTAAACTTCAGCATAATTACATAATTCACTGTGGTCATTCTAGGAAATAATTTAGCACCTTGTTTTTCAGAGCTGTCAGAAAGCAGAAGCAAAGAAAAAGTAATAAGATGAAAATGGAGACCACTAAAGGACAATCCATGAATCATACATTCGGTACAAGGAAAAGGAAGAGGAGGGATAGAGCGCATCAATATCTCTGCTCCTAAATGTCCAGTGACTTGAGAATAAGGAAGATTTATGGTCCAACCTTTGATGCCATTTTCTGCAAGTGCCACACTGGACTTAAATTCAGTCGCTTTCAGAGGTGGTGCCTCTTTCTCAGCTCAGTAATAGGCAGGTGGCATTTCCTGGTTTATAGACCCCTCCTCTGCCTCTGAGACTGGGAGTTGTTCCTCGTAGGCCAGTTTTTCTTCCTCAAATCTTTCTCAGTCTTACTACTTTGACCTCTCATCTGAAAAATGGGCATAGCACTGCTGTTTTCATTGTCAGAAGAAAATGCAAATACAAATCTATGAAGTTTGTTCATGTTGAACACAAAAATGTTATTAAATAGCAAACAATGTTTTAAGCCTCTCTTATGAAGACTGTATAATCTGTAATTCTTTGCTTGAATTTGAAGGTGATGGAAAGAATCTGTATAAAGGCACTATAAGGATATATAGATTAAATTACAGTTACAATAGTATGAAAATTATTTTTGCATTATTTGTTGCCATTACCCTCTGGGTAGAACCCCTAAATGTCAGGTGGATGACACATTGCGAGTTAGGACTCAGTCCATCTTCCAGTCCATGCTGCAATTTTGTCTCTATAAACGCAGAGAGGGTAGGATGGTACCTGAGTTCCTCATCCTCTTCCTGACCAAAGAGGCCTGGCTGCATGGCCTTGGCCAGGTTACTCGCTGGCTAGAAGCCCTTGCTGCTCTGCTGTTGTGAGGAGGGAGCCTCATGGGTACACCTCAGCTGTCTGTGACAGGTGCAGGCTCCCAGCTCTGCTGTGTCATGGGGGAGGCCTGTGGACAGGGGAAGACTGCTGCCCCGGCATTGGTGAGGGCCATTGCCCTGACGCAAGTTTTCCAGAACAAGCACTTTATCTCCCCATTTCTCTGCCAGGTACCTGATACTGTCTCCTTAAGCCTGAATAGTTCGGACCTCTTTTTTCTTCTATTTTCCTTTTTGGTACCAGGAATTGAACTCAGGCCTTTGCGCTTGCCAGGGAAGCACTTATTCCACTGAGCCATCTCCCCATCCCTGCACTGACAGGTTGCCCAGGCTGAACTCAAACTTGTGATCCTCTTTCCTCAGCCTCCCACAGTGCTGAGATTACAGGCATGGGCCACCTCGCCCAGCTCCAATGATTATTTATCTCCACAGGTTCCAACCTGTGACCATCTTGCCTCAACCTCCCAGAGGCTTTTGATTTTATTTTTTACTTTTTGTTTTCTTTTTCATTGACTACTGGGAATACAACTCCAGACCTTGCGCTTGCCAAGCAGGCACTTATGCTGCTGAGCTACCTCCCCAGCCCATACCAGAGGCTTTCAGCTGTGCCCCATTCTTTCCATCCTGTGCTGCACCTCCTGTTCGGCATGTCCCCCCTTTTAACATGTTTTGAAATCTTATGGGAGTCCTCAGGCTGTGGCCCAGGTCCATTGCTTTCTAGGAAGCATTCCGTGAGTTCAGATACTGCCCCACTATGTTCCACAGCATATCTGAGGCACTTCAGTTCATCTAGCATTTTATGATTATATTTATGGACTGTGTTCCTCTGAAAGATTGAAAACTCTCCGTATCAGTACCATTTGTCCATCTCTGGTGCCTTGTAGATACTGCGTAAAAATCTGACAGAGGAATAGAGTTTTCTAGAAGCAGGTGATGGGTACGCCTGAGACGTGGCATGCACTTGCTCATGTCTGCTCCCTTTAGTGACTGAAGGAAGGAAAAGGGATGGTAGTGGAAGGGGCTTGGGTGAAGTGCCCAGGAGGCCTGTCCTGCATGGAAGCTCTGAGTGGGCATGTGCCTGGAGAAGATGTGGAGCCTCACCTGCAAGTCTTAAGCTTACAAAATTCAGCTTGTGAAGTAACTTCAAGAAAAACGTCTGAGCTGGGCACAGTGACACATACCAATGATGCCAGCACTCTGGAAGGCTGAGGCAGGAGGATCTAAGTTCAAGCCCAGCCTGGGCAACGTGGTAACTTACCAAGATCCTGCCTCAAAAATTAAAAATTTAAAAGAAGGGCCAAGATTGTCCCAGAGTAAGGGCTCTGGGTTCAGTGCCCAGTAGAAGGAAAAAGAGAAAGAAAAACCTTTGTGTTGATCTGGCTCCTTCAAGGTAATCTATAAAATAGTTGGCATCTGGGAGAAATATGACTAATTTTGAAATACCACAGTCAATCAAGCCTCCTGGTTTGTTTTCATCTCTGAGTGTCCAAGTTGTCCTTGTTGTTTCCAAGGGAGACCTCTTTGGCTGGCAAGATAACGTGTGTGCATGGTTTCATTTCTATTTCTTGTAAGGTATTACACCCTCCGGGTACTGTATTAGAAAGGCGTCATGAATTTGCTCAGCCCTGGGTGGATTAGAAACCTCTGTTGGCTGTGGTCAGTGCCATCACTGGTTCTCTCACTGGGGCTCCTGGAACTGTGCTGACCACATGGTGACATCAGAGAATACCTCCTGTACCATATGACTTCAACAAGAAGCAGGTGGCCAAGACAAGGGGTTTTCTCAGCAGTGTGTGCTCATGAATACCAAACCAGTGAGTACAAAGGCCATGTAATAGACCTTTGTGCCTCGAAAGCTTAATGTGCTACCAGGAGCTACCGTACTTAAGAAATACCTAGATAAGGGCCGGAAAAATAGCTCAGTGGATTAAAGCACCTGCAAGCAGGCACAGGGGCCAGAGGGTTTGATCCCAGGACCTACTGTCCCAGCCTGGGCATGGTGGCACACGCCTGTAATCCTAGCTCTTGAGAGGCTGTAAATAGGTGGATTACTATGAGTCCAATCTAGTAGTGAGACCCTGAACACCCTAGAAACCCTTTCCTAAAAATACACACACAAAAATAAAAAAAAAAAAAGAAAGAAAAAAAGAACTACCTAAGTAAGGAATGTTTTCCAAAATGCAAGGGAAAATCCAGTTTCGATTATTCAATGTGCTTCTAATTGGAACTTTTGGATGTGGGTTAAGTTACTTGAAGGTCAGTTAAGGTCATTGCAATCTAGTGAAAATCAGATCTCTACTGTTTGATCTCAGCCAGTTTAGGATAAATGTTAACTTGGCAAGATGGAGGAAAATAGTACCAGAAGTGAGCCAGATCTCAGGGCTGTGAGATGGGATTTCTGTCAGCTGAACACTCCAAAGAGTCTCCAAAATTTGAGTTGCTTGATATGCTGCAGACCAGCACAGCAAGAACATCAGGTGAGCCCTAAGGAAGGAAGCCCCAGTGGCTGGGCTGCTTTCCTCCTGGCAATGGCCAGAATGTGGGAAAACAAAAAGGAAGTCAGCCCATGGTTACAGCCACAGAAGGATCCTAGCTTGTTGCCTGTGAACTTCCTGGCTAATATGTGAGCCAAATAAAACAAAGGAATTAAAAATATCTAATCTTTACTCTTCTGAAGATGATTTCTTGTAAATAGGTGTGCAAATTTGTGCTAAAATTTCCCCCACAAAAATGGAATTTGAAATATGGGTTTAGGACCCACACTTTTTATAAATATGCTATAAACATCAGCTTAGAGCAATCTTTCCTGATTTCCTTAGGATAAATACACATTTACTTCATATTAATAAATTAACATGTAATTCCAATAATACGATGTTAGCATGTTTAAAACATTACTACATGTATTTTCCTAAGCGTGTGAATACTGGTACTGTAGCTCTTACTGGAACTTCTCCAAACATTGCTATTCATTCATTCATTCATTCATTCATTCATTCATTCATTCATTCATTCATTCATTCAGTTACTTAGTGGAAGTTGAATCCAGGACCTTGCTCTTGCTAGACAAATGCTCTACCACTGACCTACACTTCTAGCACATTTTATACATTTTATTTGAGATCAGGTCTTGCCAACTTGCTGGAGCTAGCCTTGAATTTATGATTCTGCCTCATCTTCCTAAGTAGCTGACATTACAGGAGTGTGCCACTGTACCCAATTCTGTTTATTGTGTGAAGGATTAGGTCCAGGGCCTGATGTACTATAAACAAGTGCTTTACCACTGAGCCACATTCCTAGTTCCTGGTCTCTGCATTTCTTTCCTAGAACAGTAGTGGAAATGTTTGTGGGAGTGTTGTAGTCAAGGTTTACAAGAGAAGAAGATAAATAGGACACATAATTTATAGTATTATTTTATAATCACCCAAAGAGTCAAATGCAAGAGAGTACATGAGATCTGTCCATGCACTAGAGACCCGAAGAATCCAGATGAGGGCCTGGATCTCACAGCAGTGTTCTGCATGAGTCCAGCCGAAGTCTAGAGCCCATGACAGTATCTCATGTAAGTCTATATCAAGGATCTACAATGGGAATGCCCAAAAGTAGTGGTGGAAGCTCCAAGTCTGTGCTGGCTTGGCGAAGGATCTGTACTAGGCTGAAGGATCTGCAGGGAGCCAGGAAACAACACTCAAGGTAAGGACCAGAGCTCCCCCAAAGAGAACTGCAGCCATCCTCAGTGACAGCAAGGATCTGAGTTCCTTTGATGATAAGAGCTGCCAGGTTCCTATCAGGAACGTCAGTGTGACGAGCTTCTCCAGGAGCATCAACAGCACACCATCTTCCCGCCACTTCTGCTTTTATGCTGTTGGTAATGTTCATGAGGCCGGCCTTCCCCATCCAGAACCATGCTGACTCTGTTCAGTAGGGTGTTACAGATTGACCATTAGTTGTTAATCCACACAGGGAAAAAGACAAAAATACCATAAATCCATATAATTTAGCCTTACTCTGCCAAGACGGAACATTTCCTATCCCCTTCAGTCTGGGGATTAATATATTGGATATTGTGATCGCTTCAGCAGCATCCTTCAAGCCCTCTTCACATTAGCCTGCCATGAGCTTTGGGAGAGGAGTGAGGGGGTGATCATGCTCTTGCCCTGGGGGAGGGGTTCTGTTCTGTAGTAGCCTAAACCAATCTGTAAATCTGTCCATTTGATAAGCTTGTGACAGGTGGGTCTAATTACAACAAAGCTCAAGATTTTTTTATCTTCTAGTTTTGTTTCATTCTTTTGCTGAATAAGCCAGCACATAGCTGCAACTGCTGTGTATAGTCTTCCGGGACTTGAGCAGCCAGCCTTAGGATATGATGATGCTGGGCCCAGCCTATTCCAAAACCTTCCCTACTGCTGCACTTTTTTGTAGTTACTATGTGTGCCAGTTGTTTTAGTCTTTCACTGTTTGTGTTGGAATGTCTGGGCTCACCTACAGTGGGCTCACTATTGCTACCTCTGATTGACACCATCAGTGCTTTGCTTGTGGCAGATTGAGTCAAGTTTTCTTGTTTGTACCCAATAAATGTAATTACGGTAGAGCAGATGTCCTAACTTCAGTTATCACATTTTTGTTTACTAATTTGAATGTTTCATATGCTTGTTCTGTACCTTCAGGATAACAGCCTTTTATGTCCCGGGTTAGTCACTTAAAGTTTAAATCTAGTGTGCCCCAAGAGTCTTGTTTTCAGAGCTGGGCCCTGATTTAAGGGTGAGGTTGGGCTGACCAGATAGCTCAGGGGATTAAAGTACCTGCATAGGCAGATGCACGGATGGGGAATCCCAAGTGTGTGCGCCAGCCCTGTTCCCAGGGTGCTCTGAGATGGCAATTGAGACTGGGTGTGGTGGCACGGGCCTGTAATCCCAGTGCTTGGGATGCTGAAAACAAGAGGATCACTATGAGTCCAATCTGTGTAGTGAGACCCTATACACCTTGTACTATATACATTAAAAAGGAGGAGTGAGGTTCACTGGGACTGTGACCCAGAAAGGTATATTCTTGTCCCTAGCTTTCTCTTCTTTGCATCCTGGCTGTTATGGATTGTACAGCTTTCCTCTACCAGGCCATTTCTGCCTTGCAACCAACTAATCGTGGACTGAAACCACCAAAATCATGAGCTAAAATAAACATCTTTTAAGTTGTACGTGACAGGTATTTTGTCCTAGTGTCTGGAAGGTAACTAATGGAAAAACTGATACCAGAGAATTGGAGTGACTGTGATGACTACAGTACCATGTGCCTTAGAAAGCTTAGTAAGTGATTTTTAGGAAGCATTTGGAAAGATTTGGAGATGCTATCTAGAGAAGCTCTAGAATTTGGTAAGCCAAGCTTGATGGGTGATTCTGGTGGAGCTCAAAAGAACAGAATGCTAATAGAAATATGAACAATAAAGACCAGGATCAGAATATTTGGAGCACAAATGAAGATTATGTTTGGAAACTTGACTAGAGGCCATGTGTGTTTCATGCTTGCAAAGAATTTGTCTACTTTTTGTCCATGTATTAAGACTTCGTGTGAGGCTGAATTTAAAGGTGGTAAAGCTCTTGCCTGGCAAGTTCAATCCCTGGTACCACAGAAAAAATAAATAAAATAAAATGAATTTACAGGTGGTGGACTAATTATCTGGTGGAGGAAATTTCAAGGATGCCCAGTATTCAGGTTGCGGCCTGAGTACTGCTGGCTGCTTTGAGCTTGGTCTGCAGTTAGAATGAGAAGAAAAAAGGGAAGAGTGATTTGCAAACTTTGCAGCTTGGCCAGAAAGGAAGGACCTGTAGAGTTGGGGGTACAGAGAGTATGTTTGCTGAAAAGATTAACATTCAAAAGAAGTCTAGCACTTTGTACCAAGACAGCAGGAGATTCCATGAGGGAATATCAAGAAATGATCAGAAGGTCATGGAGATAGCTCAGTAGAATAAGCACTTGCCTGGCAAGCCCAAGGGTCTGAGTTCACTCCCAGTACCAAAAAAAAAAAAAAAAAAAAAAAAAAAAAAAAAAAAAAAAAAAAAAAAAAAAAAAAAAAA
>PVKA01000838.1:0-104031 GCA_004027165.1 Ctenomys sociabilis | reverse complement strand
AAGCCCTCAAGAGGCAGCAACATGCATGGCCCCCGGGGACCCTGCTATTGCTTGACCTGGAAGCATACCTTGCCATTGTCTGCATGGTGCTGTTTTGTCAGGTGTGCCAAAGGCAAGAGTTGTGGGGCCATGGGGGCTTCCACCCAGACTGCCAGTGTGCCTGACAGAACACAGTGCATAAAGCTGTGAGAGTGAAGCCAGAGGTTCACCGGAGACTCCAGGAAGTTGGAGGTCCCAGAAATATGGAATATCAGTTGGGAAAAACTGCTGGTGGTGGGCTGAGGCAACCCTAGAGAGGCTATGTAGGCTGTAACCAGCAAAGTAATAGGGATTGGACTTCCCAAGCCCCTTGGAACTCACATCTCAACAAAACCTGCCCTGGGTGCTACACAGGAAGCTACAGGATTTAGGGTTTGCCTGCTGGGTTTTGGTCTTGATTTGATCTGATTCCATTCTATCTTCCTTTTGGAATAGGAATATTTATCCTGTGGCACTATCTGTTGGAAATATTTATTTTTTTCTCTCACAACCAAGAAACTGCTGTCAGTATCAGAGGAGACTTGGACTTTTCAGCAATGCTAGAACTGTTAAGACTTTGGTGACTCTTGCAAGATGGACTAAATGCATATTGCAAAGTGAGGTGACCACAAGCCTTTCAGGGGCTGAATGCCATAGTTGAGATCTAAGATGTCCCCCTAAATCTCATGCTTCCAGCTGGGGCCAAGTCAGATGAAGAGGGTCACTGGAAGCATGACCTGGATGTTCTTTGTTTTTCCTCTTCCCTTCTCTTCCTGTCCTTTCCCCACCATCATGGACTATGCAGCTGACCCCTTTGATGCTCTTCCATTGTGCCTCGCAGCTAAAATGGGCTGAACCCACTAAAAGCTTTCAGCCAAAATAAACCTAATCTTTCTTAAGTTGTTAGCTTTGGGCATTTTGCCCTAGCAACAGGAAAGTGACTTATCCAATCACATCCCACAGAACTCCTTCCATCTGGGTACATGGGGTCTTAGTTTTCACCTAGGTCAACTTTTCCCCTTTCAGCCTGCCTTTGTAGCTGCCTGATGGCCATCATGCATTGATTCTTTCCACATCTCCACTGTAACACAGTCCTCACTGAACTCCTTTGCTGTGCTCTGCTTTTCTCCACTCCATGCCCAACCTCTGACTCTCAACTCTTGCTGCTCAGTTCCTTAACCTAATCAGTAATCAGTTCCTGTTCTAGGAATGCTTCTGCAGTCTGTCCTGCTTTAGCTAGTCTTTCTGCCACATTCACACTTGTAGTTCTTTCCTGTCCTGAATAACCAGTGAGCCTGTGTGATGTTACACATTCCCCCTCACTCCCAACCTATTGGGAACTGCTTGGTCCTCCAAGATCCCATCCCATACTGTTCTAGTGTAAATATACTAAATGATAGCCACTGGCATGAGCTAGTTGTAGTTATAGAAACAGCCTACTGGCTAAAAGTTATTTCTATTAAGGCAGTTCTTGCTTTGGTTTTTCCCTTCAAACACTAGGAGAAGGATATACAAGACATGGAATTAATCTATTTTCCATTTGCCCACTCCTCTTCCATATATACAAGTCTTCATCTCTTCTGCCCTTCCATTCCTCAGAAGCACTGCTATCTGGTCCCAGGCCTGCTCCTTCCCTGTTGATTCCTTTCCACAGAAACACAGAAGGGCTGGCTAAAGAGCTCAGCAGATTAAAGTGCCTGCAAGCAGGCCCAGGGGCCCCTAGGGTGCACTGAGACAGCAATTGCAACTGGGTATGGTGGCGCAAGCCTGTAATCCTAGCGCTTGAGAGGCTATAAACAGGCAGATCACTATGAGTTCGATCTAGTAGTGAGACCCTGAACACCCTTTAGACCCTTCCCTAAAATACAAAAAAAAAAAAAAAAAAAAAAAAAAAAAAAAAAAAAAAAAAAAAAAAAAACCCACAAATGAACTAGTTTGAGAACAGAGTATTTTTCTCAGGATGGGGAAGGCAAAGAAACAATGGGTAAAGCCAAAATCTCCTTTATAGGGCAGAGAGGGGAAAAGTGACAATGTGTTAGTAGCTCTTTCCTGTGGCAAACTTGTGTCATTTCCAGTAGTAGTTTCTGCTGCTCACCTGTAGGCAGGGGACACACTGATGTACCTGCCACACAGGGAAGGAACCCAGAAGGAAATCTGTCTGAAAAAAAGTAGGATCTGCAACACCAAGTGCATAGTTAAAAACAGTGCCCCAAACTAAGCAGCTACTTGAATATTTCTTACTGAGCCAGTGGGTTGATCTCAGTCAACTACTTCTCAGAAGCCAAATCCAGAGAGGGAGGAGGACAGGGTCGCCGACAGGTGGAAGTGATGTGGCCTGTTTCCCTCTGAACAGCAAGTGAAAGGTAGACAGATGGCTTCAACCCAGATGGTGGTCCAGAATCTGGGGATGATGGCTTCTCTCTACAGGATGATAGCCGTGGGAACTGCTGAACACGCGCTGGCACTCCGCGCGTCCTCTACAGAGGGATGATGGGTGATTTTCACTCCACTCACCTTGCTGGGCACTGCCTGCTCCGGGTCCACGTTGCACATTTATGTATCCCTCACACACAGGAAATGTTCAGTCCGCTATGAGATAAACCCAGCCTGAGTCCCCCGTCGAGTTCCTACATGAGGGCTGCTACTCCCAGTGAGTTGTGAGGTGCACACTTAAATGGGATTTGGAATTTAAAAATTTGCCTGTCAGGGAGGTTTTAAGCAGCGCCCCTTAACTTGGGTGCAAACTGGAATCATGTAAAGGGTTTAAATGAAGACTGGGGTCCCCTTTTGTATTAATTTTACCTGAACTAGTCTAGGATGTTTCCCGGACAGGGTACTTTAAAAAAATAAATTAAAAAAGAATTCTGCTGAGCAACCAGGGCTTATAAACTACTAAGGAGTTTACAGCATCTCGGGGCCTCATCCCTAAACCTCTGAACCTCTCTTCCCCACTGTAACAAATTTCCAGGGGAACAGGAAAGACCTGCAAGGCTGTACGAGCAGAGGTAAGCACACCTGACTAAAAAAGATTGGCCGGAGGTCCACAGACCTCGGTTCCCGCGCTCGCCCCGCCCACCCGCGCTTACCCCAGTCTCTCCTCACTTTCACCGCACGCCAGCCAAGACCAGGCTCGCCCCGCCCACTGCACCGGCCAGGCCCCGCCCTGCGCACGCGCCTCCTCGCCACCTTTTTCCTCTCGCGAGGACACCCGCACCGGAAGTTTCCGTTGCGCGAGGCGGGCTGAGGGACCCGAGGGACGGAAAAAGCGCAGGGCATTTTTGGTCGCCCAGGGGTTTCGCTGGCGTCGTCCGGTCAGTGCTCTGCATAGGCCCCACGTGGTCGGGGCCGCCGCCAGGCACTCACGGGGCATCGTCCCAGGGCCGCCCCCATGTTGCGTTTTCCGACCTGCTTCCCATCCTTTCGGGTGGTGGGAGAGAAGCAGCTGCCGCAGGAGATCATTTTCCTGGTGTGGTCGCCCAAGCGGGATCTCATTGCTTTGGCCAACACCGCGGGCGAGGTAAGTGACCTGTTTCCGCTCCTGCAGGCTCGGCGGACCCGCCCACCTCGCTCCTGCTTCCAGGTCGGCAGCAGACTTCAAGTGAAAATCCGAAGTTCTGTCAGCCTAAGTGACTGCTATACCCACTTGTGGTATTATATGTCGAAAAGAATCGTTTCCACACAGTTCGATAAAAATCACACAGTCACCTGTAAGTTGCTCGCATTCATTGATTTGTATCTCTTTTCATTGATTTGTATCTCAGAAGCTCATAACTGTCACCGCGCATGAGCTGCACATAATAGTTGATCGCGAGTCCTAAGTGCTCTCAGTTTAGTAGTAGAATCAAGATGAGCGACTGTGCATGCATGAAGCTGCACAAGATGAGGTTTAATACCTGGGTCTGTTGGCCACTTTCTGTTGAAAGGACTTTACATATTGCAGTTCGCATTTTTAGCTTCATTAAGGGTCACCTGAACTGTACCCACCTGTCAGCTGCCAGCTATGATTACTGGACTGTGGGTTAGGAAGGAAGCCATCACCTGTGCCACTTCCTCTGCTGGCCACTAGGCCATTTTCTGTATACTGACAGGTGAAAGGTGTGCTGTGTGCAGCCAAGTTCGGAAACTGCAGGTGGTGAAGAAATGCTAGTAGCCTGGGAAACTGCAGTCTGCAAAACCGCACCACGGTGTTGTCTGCTGTGACTTAGTCACTCGGGGCTCAGTGCCTCGTTTTGCAGTACCCTGCATGGGTCTTCTAGTGTCTGCCCTTTCCGCCAGGGTACCCTGGAACTGTCATGGCTCTGCAGGGCAGTGCAGATAGTGCTGCCAGCGTGGTGGAGGGGAGGGAGGGACGAGGGCCCTCTGCATAGGTAGGTGTGATGACAGCACCGTTGCTCCCATTTTATCCAAGCAGCAGAAAGTGAATATGAGAAGAGATGGAAGCGGTATCAGAGCTGTCAAAGGTCCCTAGGGGACCAGGAAAGTCTTAAGAGTACTGCCAGTCAGTGTTACAAGGTGTGTGAGTTTAGCAGTCCAGTGATCTGAAACCTCACCTTGTTTGCAGTGAAACCAGAGGAACAGAGGTCTTGATTTCAGTGCACAAGGAGCCCACGGGCATCATTGTGACCTTTGAAGATGGCATTTACTGGTGTGGGAACAGAAACCTAGAGCAAGTGCCTTGTCTAAGATCCAGGGCTAGAAAGGAACACAGCTGAAATTAGGTCCAGGCTGCCTGATCCCAAGTTTCATTATTTGTGTCACAGCTACCTTTTCAGGGTTGTGTTATTTCTTTTGTATTGCTGTTTATAGTACAGCTTCATATCCCTTTCTGAAAGGTAAGTCTCCTGTTGATATAAAAGACAGGAAAATGTATAGGGTGAAAGGTTAAATGAGATCTTCAGATTTTACTCATTTCTTTTAAAATACCCTACTTTCATTCAGGTACCTGAATTCCTCTGATAGCTATTTTACTTAACAGAGATTCAAAGGTTTTGTTTTTTTTTTAATGGAATTTTTAATTTTCTCCAAATTGTGTTTGTTTTAGGTTCTACTTCATCGACTTGCAAGTTTTCATCGAGTTTGGAGTTTTCCACCAAATGAAAATACAGGAAAGGAAGTGACCTGTCTGGCTTGGAGACCAGATGGCAAACGTAAAGTACTTTTCATTTTCATAAAGATTATTCTGCTTTATCTGAGTTCGATCCCCAGTTCCACAAAAAAAAAAAACAAAAAAAAAAACCTTACATTGCCAGTCCTATGAATAACCCACTGCTATTATGGACTACTGGAATATATTGGATTATTTCGCTGAATTCACATACCTATAATATTTAAATGGCGATGGAATACCCATCTCTGACAAAACTAAACAAAAAAGGGATACAAATGAAGGACCATTTTATATCTGTATATTAAAAATAAGATAGATATATAGCTACTTTCTCTTAATTCAATGAATAAAAAGATTTGTAGTAATACTGTTTGTGGACATGTCTGCATCTTATAATATGAATAATGGCTATGAAGATAATATACAATGTATTAATTACATAATTATAACTGATCCTACTAATCGATTTTGAAACTGTCTCATTGCTATTTGTTTCTCAATAAAATTAATTTTTTTTTTTTTAAAAAGAATATTCTGCAAAGCTGGGTGTGGTGGTGCATGTCTATCACTTAGTGATCTCAGCAGTCCATGAGGCTGAGGCAAGAGGATGGCAAGATGAACCCAGCATGCACAGCTTAGCAACTTCTTGGGACCTTGTCTTAAAATCCAGAACTTATAACAATGGTTGGGAACCTAGTTCTGTGGGAAAGCCCAGAGTTCCTTTCTTAGTACTACCATACAAATAGGAAGGTAGGTGAGTGGGTATTTCCAAATACTGCCAAATAAATAGCATACAAACCGACAGTAATCTGTGAAGAAAGCCTATTTACCCAAAGAATTAGTTGTTCTTAATGTACATCAGAATTGTGAGTTCTAGTTCTGGAATTCTTTTTTATAATGCTTTAGTTTTTTCATAAGAACTCTGGTGAATTCTATCATCTTGTCTCTTGGTAAAGAACACTTGAGATCTGAGTACTTGGCAGAGATAACTCAAATCTAATGGAATACAGAAAATACTTCAGTCTTTTTCTTTCTATTTATTTATTTTTGCTCTTTTTGTTCTATACCATGTGACAGGCATCACCTGTCACCAGTGCCATCGTGGTCTTTCTCTAAAAAAAGCACTTGAGCCAGGTGTGGTGGTGCAGGCCTGTAATCTCACCCCTAGGCAGGCAAGGCAGGAGGGTTGCTGTGAGTTAAAGGTCAGCCTGAACTACATAGTGAGATCCTTTTCAACCCTCACAATCAATCCAAAACAGCAACCAAACCAAAACAAAATGTAGCTCTAAACCTGGCACTCATAAATACTTTTTGTATGGTCTGCTCCACTTGAACTGTTGCTGCTTCCATTTCCCTCTGGCCTTTTTCCTCCTGCTTCCTTTTGTATTGTAGCTTCATGTGGCTGTGATCTAAAATGTAAACTATGTGCTTTTCATTGCTTAATATTTTTTAAGGTAAATACTAGTAAGTATTTACAAAGCCTATCACTTGTCAATAACAGCTATTTCTGTGAGTAACTTTTATAACATTTCCTAGTAAATATATGTAGAGATTTGTATATACTGTTTTATCAAAAGAATGCAGTAGTTGAGCCAACCTTTTTGATTCTCTTGTCTCAGCCTTTCCAAGAGCTGAGATTAGAGGCATGTGCCACCAGGCTGCACTTCTTCCTGCTGGTTAAACATGCTTATGAAACTAGTGTGCTATGATGATAAGTTAGTTATCTGCTGACACCTGTTTTCTGTATTTTCTGCTGGACATAGGATTTTAGTCTAGAGACTTTGATGTTTAAGACAGTAAGTAAGTACAGCAGGTCAGAAAGTACACTGCTGGTGCAGTTTGAAAATAAGCTTAGATTAGAACATAACTATTTGCAGTGATCTACTTAAAGCATTAAAGGGGAAATGTGCATGTCATTTCTGTGATTAAGATACGTATAATATAGTAGAATCTATTTTCTCAAATGTTATACTAATTAGTTCTGTTTTCTTCTCTTCTTGTTCTAGTTTTGGCCTTTGCTCTTGCTGACACCAAGAAGATTGTTTTGTGTGATGTAGAAAAGCCTGAGAGCTTGCACTCCTTCTCTGTGGAGGCTCCTGTTTCCTGCATGCACTGGATGGAGGTGACTGCAGAGAGCAGGTGCAGGAACCACACAGGCCTCCCTGGGCGCACAGCAAGTGCTCGGTGTTGCCTCTCTCTCTGTTGCCTCTCTGTGTGTTGAGTGGCAGCACGTTGCATTTCAGTTTTGGTTTTGAATGTGTCAAGATGAAAGTGTGTGTGTGTGTGTGTCTTTTTGAGACAGGGTCTCACTATGCAGCTCAAGCTGACCTTGAGCTCACTTTGTAGCCCAGGCTGGTCTTGAACTCGCAGTTATCCTCCTGCCTCAGCTTCCTGAGAAGTGTGATTACAGGTGTGCACCACCATGCCTGGCAGGATGGAATCTTTTAATGCTGCTTTAGATTTGTTTTCTTCTAAAAAAAATATTTTAGTACTGGATCAGTAATGCCTGGATGATCAAGATTCTTCTCATTTTTCTAGGGACTTATGTTGATGATTTGCTCTTTGAAATAATACTAATTCACATTACTGATTTGGACATTGTAGCTCTTTCTCTCTCAGTGTTTTTTCTGCTTAGCTCTTTGCCTTTTGTGTCTAAGTGGATATTCTTAGAGGCAGAAATGCTAACCTATGCACTCTGCTCTGCTGCTGCACAGGCTGTGTCTGTGTCCTCATCTTTTCCTTCTTTCCTGAAGACAGTTTTGCCTCTGTACTTTATGGCCCTGAGGTACTCCAGGCTTGAGGTAAATACAGGCTGAATGAGTCAGTGAAACTTGTTAGCGTAAAAATATTTTCCTTTTTGGGGGAGATATGGAACTTTATTTGATTAGCTTTTCCTACCAATTAATTCCCACTGAGTTAATATAAAATGAGCTTATAAATGCTGAGTGATTTTGGACTGCTTTCCTAAGGGGATTTTAAAGGATTGTATAATAAGAATCTAGCCTGCGTTTGAAATTCACTAGGTAAACCAGAGTTTTCATCCATCATGAAATAGAGATTGCACATGGTTATGTGACTTTCTAGAAAGCAGAGGCGGAGTATACTGTGTAATTCACATCCCAGTCCACTTACCTGCTAAGAGTATTCCCAGCACACTTTCTGCTAGAGTTTAGAAATGTTAGCGAGGGTTCCAGACTCTTAAGGACTGCTAAATGTTAACCTGGGCAAAAAGCAATTTCCACATCACCACTTTTTCACTTGCTCAATTGCTTATTTCCAACTTTATTTAGGGGCAGTATTGAAAAAGTAAACGGAATTAAGTAAATTGGGATTACAGTTATGCTGGCTTACACCCATAACCCCAGTACTGGTGAGGCAGAAGCAGAAGGATTGCCAGGAGCTTGAGGCCCACCTAGGTTATAAACTGAGCTTAAGGGCTATCTAGAGTATACAGTGAGACCCCATTTCAAAAAAAGATGGTTAAAATTCATGGTGTATCTGCTGGGTATCAAATCTTGAAGTATATATAAGCCATAGAAACTATAATTAAAGTCTAGGCGTGGTGATGCACACCTATAATGCAGCACTTGGGAGGCTGAGGCAGGAAAATCTTAGTAAGTTCAAGACCAGCCTAGGCTATAAAGTGATCTCAAGGCTAGCCTGAATTGTTTACAGAGACCCTATCTCCAAAGGCCAGAAAAAAGAAAAAAATATTCAAAATAAGATAATTACAGTTTTCTATAGAATTATTCTTATTAATTGAGTGCTTAATGTGGTTTCTTAGAATTGAGTCATAGGTGTTCAGTCAGCTGGATTGTATATGTATGAATATATTTCATAAGAAAACTTGAATAGTGTTTTATTAATTCTTCTAAATGTTGAGTAGGTGGACAAATTTGTTTTTTTTGTTTTTTTGAGATGAGGTCTCACTATGTAATTGAGGCTGTCCTTGGACTCACTGTAGGCCAGGCTGACCTCAAAGGCATGGCAGTCCTCTTGCCTCAGCTTCCGGAGTGCTAGGGTTACTGGGCTGTGCTATCACACCTGCCTGGCAAATTCATTTTGCAAGAAGTAACAAATTTGCATGTTTTACTTCTCATCTGTTGTTGAGTGACTGTTTTAGAATGGTAAAATATTCCTTGTACTTATTTACTTGGTAATGCTTCCAAGTTGGGGTCTTTTTCAGAAATGTATGTTTTTGGTGGCCAGAGGGAAAGCCTTTGATCTTGTGTAATGCTGTTTCCTCTCCCCTTAGTGTCCTTACATCCTTCTATAATGCTGAGGACGAGTCAAACCTTCTTTTGCCCAAGCTCCCAACATTGCCAAAAAAGTAAGTAGCAGACTTGTTTCTTTGCAATTAATCTTGAAGACTTCTTCCCTCTGCTTGTAACAATGGCTGTTTTTTCAGACCATTAAGAAATAGATCTCAAGAAAAAAAAAATCACTGTTTAACACGTTTTTTTCTACCCTTATCTGTTTTTCTCTAGTTACAGCAACACCTCAAAAATATTTAGGTAAGATATGTCTTTTTTGCTTTCAGGTAAAATAATATTTTCTTATGATAGAAGATATCAAAATATGACCTAATTTATTTTTATATTTTAGTGAAGAAAATTCTGATGAAATTATTAAGCTCTTGGGAGATGTCAGGTAAATCTTGCTAAGATCTTAAGTCTTATTTCTTTAAGTTGATATTTCATTCTTTAGAAGTTTCAAGAGCATGTCTTTCATTTATGCCATTTGATTGTTTTGTCAACAACTCTCAATATGCACATGTTAATATTTGTCATTTTTACTGTAGGGTATTTCATTTGTCACATATTAGTGTAATGTGTTTTACTTTTTTTTTTTTTTTTTATTGTCTTTTTGAGACAAGGTGTCACTATCAGTTCAGGATGGCCTTAAGCTCACTTTGTAGCTCAAGCTGGTCTTGAACTCACAACAATCCTCCTGCCTCAGCCTCCCAAGTTCTGGGATTACAGGCATGTACCACCACACCCGGCCTTTACTGTGTTTTAATAAGGAGAATGGAAGTATAAGAGTTTCCAAATTCTAAACTTAATTATCTGAGTTCTTTAAACTTCTTTTATATGTTTTACATCACATGTGATAAAACTAAACAATTCGTGTTAGCTGGAAAAGGATTGTTTTATTACTGACTTTATATAAATATCATTGTTAATCTTATTTTACCGTAATGTTTAAATATTTTTGGTTTTCCAAGACAGGTTCTGTGTAGTTCAGGCTGACATTGCACTAACTTACAGTGATCCTCCTGCTTCAGCCTCCCAAGTGCTAGGATTATAGGAATGTGCCTGGCCTTGAGTTTTTTTAGGCTATAGGAAATCTGTGTTTCTCTTTTGAGAAAAGAGGATAGGCCTAGCAAGACAGGGTTTTTGTGGCTTTTAGTTTCCTCTGAGAGGACCTTGGCATGTAGGTTATGTGTTAGCAGGAGTGATTATAGCTTGGTTTAAGTACCTGATAACCTCTATTGTTGATTGGTCCTCAGCTTGTTGCATTTTTTTTAAATTTAGGCTTAATATTCTTGTCCTTGGAGGAAGCTCTGGATTTATTGAACTGTATGCTTATGGAATGTTCAAAATTGCTCGAGTCACAGGGGTAAGTTTTTGTTTTAAAATTTTATATGTTGTTTCTCTTAGAATATAGTAGCACATTTATTTATAGTAGAGTAAAAATAGTTTTGTTTTTTTTTTTCCTAGTTTCAGTTCACTCTCAACATGTTTAGAGGATAATTTTCTTACAAAGATAAAGTAATAGCATCTGTAGAAATCAAGAGCTTTGAGTGAAACTAGTCTGGTTCTTTTTAACAAAAAGATTAGCGCAGTCCACTCAGTTGTAGTGTAGTGTTGCACCCTGACTCTAGAACTTGGGGTTGGCATGTGATAGTTACTGGAAGCAGTCGTACACCCTGTGCTGAAGTTGCCACGGTTGAGCCTGAGTCTTCTCCAGAGGTTTTGCTCCTTACTCCTAGCATTGTGGAGGGGTAGGAGATGGCTCAGGCTGTGGCAGCTGCTTCTTTGGCAGCTGCAGTGGGCTCTGGATAGGTGTTTGTGTCCTGTGTTCAAGCAGGGTGTGGAGCACTCCAGCCCTCACTGCTGTGAGGTCCAGGAGGGACCAGGATGTCTGGTAGGGGCTCTAATTTCTGCTTTCTGTGTTGAGCCAAGTGCAGCCTGGCAGTGTTACCGGATTTCCTCAGGTGCATTAACTGTTTTACAGATTGCTGGGATTTGTCTTGCATTATGTTTATCAAGTGATTTGAAGTCATTATCAGTGGTCACAGAGGTGTCTGCCGGTGGTGCTCAAGAAGTTTCATATTTTCAGGTGTGTATTGGAACCTGATGGCATTAGAGAATCAGCATGGGATTTGTAGATCTTTTTTTTTTTTAGATTTTTTTTCAGTATAAAAGATTAAACCCAAGATATCATGTGTGGTATGTTCTCCATCACTGAGATAAACTCCCAGCACCTGCAATTTTTTCATATGTTTATCTTATTCTAATTTTCATCAAAACAAATCTGCTTGGAGTTCTGGGTCTTTGTGCTGGAGGTCATTATACTGTAGTATTTTCCTCCCACTCCAGTATAGTTTTCATAGAAAGGGCTTTAGTGGTGTGGTAAAAAGCATGCTAATAGGTATTATACTAATTTAATTTTGAACCGAGTGCAGCAATATCTTGGTTGTTGAACTCAGTTCATTCCAAATGAACTGAGCAAGCACCTGCCTGGCAAACACAAGGTCCTGAGTTCAATTCCCAGTACCCAGAAGCTCAAAAACAGACATTCCATATTCATGTGTGAACATCAAAGACTTGAGAACTGAGCATATTTTTCCCATAAGAAATAATAGAAAACCAACAAATAATTGGTTTGAATGCCCACAAAATACATTTCTAAACTTGTGTTTTTAGGATTTTAGCAATTTGTTTAACTCTATCATGGTTCTTAATTTTTCTATTACTTTGGAGCTATGGTTATGATATTTTATATAAAAACTTAGTGGCAAGTGTTTTAACAAACTATGTTATTTGAGTGAGAGCATTTAGATTGAAGTGTCCCTTTGTCTCCACAATGAGATGCAATATGTAAGTCACTCTCAGCCTGTGCAGGGAGTGTGGTTGTATTGTTTTGTTTTGTTTTGTGACAGGCTCTGACTGTGTATCCCAGGCTGGCTTCATACAGTAAGCCTCCTACCTCAGCCTCTTTGAGTGCTGAGATTATAGGCCTTTGCCACCACACCTAGGCCCTGTACAGGCTTATTCAAGTCAGATTTTCAGTTAAACTGTAGAGCAAAATTATGAATATTGAGCAGATACTTTTCCTTTTTTTTTTTTTTTTTTGTTTGAGGAGTGGAAGATTTGAACTTGAAGCCCTTCAGTGACTGAGGTATCACTGTGCTGTATTTTCTTAGAGTCATCCCTAATTCAATTAAAGACTAATATTTATTGATCCCTTAAATATGCCTAGTGCTGAGTGCATTACAGTTGATGTGTAGCTGTGTGGTCCTTGCTGTTTTGTGGATGTGTCCTCTGGCACACACTGGACTACGGGGCCTGCTGCACATCGCAGTATCACAAATGCTGCTTGTGTAAAAGGACCACTTAATACTGAGAACTATTCTCTCCTCTCACTATTTTACCAATGGAGGCAACTGATAGGCTCCCATAGAGTATTCATGTTTTAGCTTTGTCTTGCCAAGAAATCATCCCAGAATTATCATAATATCCCAGCCATATGCCTGAGCTCCTGAGAAATCTCAAACAAAAGCAGAATGAAAAACTGACAGCTTCCGGCTGTCTCAGTGCTGCGCCTTGGGTCACGATTCTCTAATGTGCATGCTTGCTGCTCATCTGAGGGCTCAGAAATTGATTGCTAGGGTGGCATGAGGGCTGTAGTACAGTGAGTCACTTTTTCTGTGAAGTTTGCAGTAGATTCTTTTTAATGACAACTTCACAGAGATACAACATATCACATTGATAGGTATTTTCCTTGTATTGATTAATAGCCTTTAATTCCTTCTAGTTCCATTCAAATTTTAAAAATATTAGTGTATGGTCTTGTATTACTTTTCTCATATTAGTGTTACTAAATAGGTCATTACATTTGTAGCTGCATCGCAGGGACTGAGAACGAGAGAGAGGTTGCAGTCCCACACAGGTTGGGGAATCCTGCAGTTATGCTCTTCTTCCCAGACTGCACTTACAGGCAGGGTTCTGACATTCATTCTGATAACTGCTAGATCTCGACTTTCTCTAAATTACAGGATTTGGTTTTGAGCTGGGCAGAAATGATTTCTCTTTAAGATAAGCCAATGAATCTGACTGACTCATCCTTTTTATTTTACAGCTTGAAACTAATCTTTTGTATTCCTTCTTGCCTGAAGTAACTCGGATGGCTAGGAAATTTACTCACATTTCAGCTCTTTTGCAGGTTTGTATTTTTGGCTTTGCTATACATATTTACTAAAAGTTTTCATAAGGAAAAACTTAAATTTTATTTTGTAAAGCTCTCTGGAGTAAAGGTGATTAGTCTGTGTTTAGTCTGTTTAGTCTAACCTTAGTGTTAACTAAAGCATGATCACTTGAATGAAGTTCTACTTACACTTTATTGAAATAAAACATGGTGCAAATAGTCTTCTCATGAGCTGGTGTTTGTTCCTGGTGTGCACACCCCAGACCAGCTCCCTTCCCAGCAGTGCAGCTGTGGGGTCTCTGCTTGCAGGGTTTGCCTCTGCCGCAGTGTTCCTGCTGTGAGAGCAGGACATGGCTGGGGCCGTACTAGTGAACTCTGCCTCTAGAGGAGCTGCAGAGAACTCTGGACATCTTATTCCATCACAGTCTTTAATTTCTTGATATAAAAGTTTCTGGAGATTCGTATTGTTCTCATTTACATTTTTGGTACTAGGGGCTTTACTTTGAACTGCATCTCCACTGCTTTTTAATTTTCTTTCAATTTTGAGACAACCTCTTGCTGAGTCACTCAGGCTGAGCTGGGCTTTCACTGTGATCTTCCCTGTCTTACCCTCCCAGAGAGCTGGGATTATAGAGGTGCACTACTATTCCTGGCTGAGATCAGTATCTTTTTAGTGCTGTTTGATTTGTTTTTTTTCCTTTTTTGGCAGAACTGGGGATTGAACTTAGGCCATCTCCCTGGCCCCCAGTGCTGTTTGACTAGCTGAACAAACTAACATTTTCACAGTTACGTACTTCAGATGTATCTTATGTAAAAAACAAGCTGGGCATGGTGGCACAGACCTGTAATTCCAGCACCAGGGGGCTGGAATTACAGGAGCATCACTCTCTGGGAATTGAAGGCCACCTGGGCTACATGGTGAGTTGAAGGCCAGCCTGGACTACATAGCAAAAGCCTGTCTCAAAACAAATAGCAACAACAAAAATGTCTCTTTTAATATATTTAGTACAGGGTCTACAGGATCTCACTACACAGATCAGACTCATAGTGATTCTTCTGTTCTCAGCCTCTCAAGTGCTGGGATTATAGGGGTACACCACCACGCCCAGGCTCACTTGCTGTTTCAGTGCACCCTGGGGGTAGGGCTGATGTGGCAGGCTGAGATTTGATCCCCAGCCCCTGTGTCTGCCTAAGCAGGCGCTTTAGTCCGCTAAGCTCTCTGGCCAGCCCAACAAAAAATGTCTTGAAGATATCTTGTTTTCTGAAATATAAGCTTAAACTTTTTTTTGGTACTAGGGATTAAAACTAAGACTTTATGCATACTAGGCAAGCCCTCCACCATTGAGCTATATTCCAAACCCTGTAATGATGTTTTATTGTTCAGTTCTAAGAAAAATTGAATGTTTTATTGTTAGGTGATTTTATTATAAAAAGTTAGTGCACTGTTCTCTTTCCTTTAAACTTAGTTAAGAGAGATTAAAAGTAAATTCTGAGTTTCTTTGTGATTCTTGATCATAAACATTTAGTTGGCATGTTGGTTTAAATATTTGTTACCTTTTTTTTGCTAATAGTATATCAATCTATCACTGACATGCATGTGTGAAGCATGGGAAGAAATACTGATGCAGATGGATTCCCGTCTGACCAAGTTTGTGCAGGTACTGTAGCTGAAATTCCTCATGGATAGAGTTTTAAAAAAGTGTATGATCTGGTATTTACTTTTTTTGATATAGGAGAAAAAACAGCCTGATCTGTAAAAGGCTAAGATTGTTACTTCTTTCAGATGGTTTGGTATAACCTCATAATATTATCTCAGAGAGATTTGCAGAAAGGTATCTGTGTTAGTTTTCCATTGCTGTAGCAAAGCACCTAAAATTGGACATAACATATAAAGAAAAGAGGGTAGTCTACCTCTGAGCTCTGGTGACTAGAAGTCCAAGACCATGCAGCCCCAGTGTTCTTCTGATGAGAAGGGCTCTGGGCAGGAGAGCTTGTACATCACCTGGTGGTGCCGGTGGTCAGAAGCGGGGAGGAGTCAGGGACTCCCAGCCTCCCCTGGTGTACTGGAAAAACGCATACCTACAGTCTTGAGTAAAGTACTTCCAATTTAAAAACATGTGGATGAGATTCCTTCATTTCATTTTTGTCTAGGAAAAGAACACAACCACATCAGTGCAAGATGAATTCATGCATTTGCTGTTGTGGGGCAAAGCAAGGTACTGTGCTCAGGTTGGGGCTCTTGCTTTGCTGTTTCCTCCCCTTCCTTTTTTTTATAGCAGTTATTCCAAGAGTAATTGTATTCCCTGGTACTTAAGAAAAGAAAGTTCTGGTACTTAACCAAAAAGGTATATATCTTTCTGGGCTTCCTTTGCACATTTTTAATGTAAATGTGGTCATTTTATATATATGTATGTGTTTTATGAAATTCTAAAATTTTTGAAATTTTTATGTCACTGATCTTTTCCTTTCTGGAATCTTAAAAACCTATTAAATTTTGATAGTATTAAAAGATGGGTGTGGATTTTCTTGTAGGTTTTCCTGTAGTTTACATTTTATAGCTGTCCGTGTTGCAGATGTGGTTACTTGGCTGTGTACTCTGGCAGGTTGACTGCTTTTTCCCTAAGTGACTGGAGCACCATCAGCATGACTGGCTGGGGACTGTGTGAGCGTTCAGCATGTCCTCGTGTGTTCTTCAGTCTGGTTCTGGCTTTTTTTGTTTGCTATTTGCTATCTCTTGATGAGTACAACAAAGTGCTCATTTCTTTTTTCTTTTTTTTTTTTTGAGACAAGGTCTTAATATGCAGTTCAGGGTGACTTTAGACTGGCCTCAAACTCACAGAGATCTTGCCTCAGCCTCCCAAATGCTGGGATTACAGTATGCAGCACTACACCTGCTCAGTCCTCAGTTCTTTTTATTTTTATTTATGTATTTATTTATTTTGTGGCCAGTTGGTGGGGCTGGCACAGCATGTGGTCCTGGGGATCAAACCATGGTCCTTGAAATTGCCTAAGCTTGCCTAAGCAGGCACTTTAGACCTGTAAGCTATTTCACTGGCCTTTTTGTTTCAAATTTTTCTTTGTGCTTTGAAAATTAAGTTTTAAGTGATGCACGAAGTTTGAGTGGAGAAATGACTAAAAATGGGCTTTTTAATTGCAGTGCTGAGCTCCAGACGCTATTGATGAACCAGTTAACAGTAAAGGTGCTGTTAAAATATCTGCCTTTATGAGTACATTCTTATTTCTTTTTGGAGTGGCATGTGTCCTAATCATATTCTAAATTTGTTTTCTTCTTTTAATTAGGGCTTGAAAAAGCTCGGCCAGTCCATAGAGTCGTCGTATTCCAGCATCCAGAAGTTGGTCATAAGTCACTTACAGAGGTATGGAGGCCATGCAGATGTTTTTGGTGCTGCATCCATGAATAGGTGGCTTGTTCTATAGGCAGCCTCCGCATGGTCTGGTGTTTTCTTTCTGAGTCTTCTTGTAGCGTTAGCATTTGAGAGCAAGGTTAAGCAAGGGTAGACCCTATCTGGGCTTTTTTCTGTCCTAATCATGAAGTATATTGTGAAATAGGGCATATACACTTTTCTGATGGGTGAAACTAAGTGTATTTGTATGTTAGTTATACCTTCCAATGCATATTATATATTTCTTCATGTGATACCTTGGCAATTTATTCTTGTTATCATTTTATCTGAGGCGAATCCAAGGTTCTCCATCAGTTATGTGACTGGCTCAGACTTAGAAATGTCAGAGCTGAGACTCAGTGCAATCTTCCAAGTCTGTGTTGTCTCAGGCCGTAGTTGCCTTTGAGAGGCAGTTTGAGGCAGATGCTGGTGTTAGGTTGATGCAGTGCTGCATGCTGAGGACCCAGCCCAACCTTGGGACCTGCAGCGCCTTTTTCACTGCTTGGTCCAGGTCACACTGCTTTGGAGTGGCTTTTCCCCAGTGGAATTGCCTACAGGACTGTCAGACTGCCAACCCTGCCTTCCCTTTGCTCTTGGGACCATGACCTTTCTGTGACCGATATGGCTTGCCTCTTAGGTTTGCCCACATCAGTGGCCTTTAGTTTTCCAAACATGGTATTTTGTCTCCCAGTTAGGGGTTTTGTGCAACTTCTTGCTTTCCAGAAGGTTCCCACCCTCTGTTCCTTTGTACTCTTTAGCTTAATAAACTGTAGAGTTTCCTGATGGCCCACATTAGATTTTCTGTTATGCCTCACTAGGGCATTCCCTTCAAGGCATTCATGTGGTTGGGACAGTAGATGCTATGACTATGTAGTTGTGGCCCATCTACCCTATTAAACTTTTAGTGCCATGAGACTGTCACACTCTGTCCCCAGCATCTAGCACAGCCCCTGACATAAAGCCAGCACACAAAACATGTTGAATATGTAGTTGTTGGGTGAGTAAGGTGGCCATATGGTTATCGTGAAAGTGCCAGGACTGGGATTCAAGAGTTGGAGCTTACTGGGGAGCATGTACACGTGTTGAGGCTCCCATGGAGCACCTTCCTAATCTGATCATCTTGCAAAATTTAATGTTGTTTTTGAGACTGGGTCTTGCTGTGTAGCCCAGGCTGGCCTTGAACTTGTGGTGATCCTCTTGCTTTAGCCTCCCAAGTACAGGGAGGCATATGCCACCACACTTGGCCTAATCTGTATATCTGATGACCAGATGATTCTGCACTTTCTAGAAATAGAAAATTAAAGTTGCCTTCAGTTTTTATTTATAGATCTGTTGGGGAGTCACTGTGTACCTACCTGAGGATAGTAACTGATGCCTGTTTGTGCTGTTTTGAAGTGGCTCAGAATCCTTGTTATACCACTTGAGTGAACTGAAAGGGATGGCTTCATGGAAGCAGAAATACCAACCTCTTGGACTGGATGCTGCGGGAATTGAAGGTAGCAATTTAATTTCTCAATAGAGCATGTTAGACACACATTACATACTTAACAAGTTATTTATTTATTCATTTATTTCCTTTTAGATGCTATTACTGCTGTGGGTTCTTTCATACTCAAAGCAAATGAACTTCTTCAGTAAGTAATGGACTTATTGTGGATCTGAGACTATTTCACTTTTTACTTAAATAAGGACCCAGAAAATTGTCTTGAGTTTCTTACAATGAATGAATTTTTTAATCAAAATTACACCTGCTTGTGTAGAGCAAGCCAATAGCATGGAGATCTGACAAAGTAAAACTGTTATTTTCCTGTCTCAGCCAAGATGTTCTTGTTCTCCTAGAGGGAATCATAAGTCTTGTCACTCTTGCAGCTTATAGATTACTTGTGCATTTCTGAGTCATAATTGTACTCCATTTCCTGTATTTATAAACTTTAGAAGTTACTCTTTGATTTTCTTGAACTCTGTGGAACTCTCCTGTTTTCTTGTGTCTGCCATCTGGCCGAGGGGCAGGAGTTCCCAAGTCTCCTCCGACTTGGCGGCTCCCGCAGCTTGTGCCCCAGGTCTCGCGTGGCTCTCCACGCAGCTTTCACTGGTCAGGCCTTTGCATTCCATAGATAACTACTTGAGTGTCCTTGAGTAGCTTTCAGAAAGAGGATGTGGAAGTAGACATCACCTCTTTGTTTCCTCCCTCATCTTCAGTTGGAGGTCTTGGCTGGGCTTAGGGTGCTGAGGGAAGTGGTCCTCTCATAACTTGAAAAGCAGCATCCTGGGCTCCTGTTGCTGGTGGAGATCTGTGCTTTGGATTCTCCTTCCTGTGAAGGGCTTTTTCTTTCAGACTAAAAGCTTTAGTCTTCTTCTTTGCAATGAAATTTCATAACATCCTTTTTGTTTTATTTTTTGTTAATAAAAGTAATTATATTTACTTAGAAGCATTCAGAATGTCAACAAAACAGTGGCAACTTTTTTTTGCAATTACAGAATGGTATTCAGTTAACAGAACAACAATTATTCATATAACCTGCATCAAAGACAACTGAAGATGAAAAACTACCGTCTCCATATGTAATTTGTGTTGTGCGCCAACAAGAACCTGCTTTAAATTTCCATGTCAATTTACAACCCATATACTATACCACACAACAGCCTTTTTAGATGTAGGTCTTTTCATTTATTCTGCTGATAGTAAAGAAAAAGATGTTTTACTGTTTTATTATTTTGATGATTTCTTTTTGTCTTGTGTGTGTTTTAAGGTCTCACTACTAGATCAGACTTTTAGCAGTCTGCATGTTTACAGCCTCCCAAGAGCTGGGATTACAGGCTTGTGCCACCATGCCCAGTTTCAATTGCCATCTCAGTGTGTGTTGGGGGGGGAGGAACCTGTCATAGCAGGCCGGGGATCAAAGCCCCAGTCCCTGTGCCTGCTTGCAGCTGCTTTAATCCACAGAGCTATTCAGCCAGCCCTTCTTTTTGTCTTTTTAACTGCATTTTTGTTCTAGAAATCTATTTAGTCAGATACTAGACTTCATGGATTGATCCTCTATGTTTGTATTTTTTCTCGTATCTTTCAAATTTTGGTTTTCTGAAAATATTTTTTGACTTAATTATCCAACACTGCCATTCACTAATAGGCATTTATTCAGCACTTCACTATGTTTTAAGTGAAGTTTAGACATGGGAATATAGTAGTGAACAAAAGTAAAACTGCCTTCAAAAATCTTTTTTTTTTTTTTTTTTTTTTTATGTATTTGATACAGGATCTCACTACACAGTTCAGACTCTTAGTGATCCTCCTGTTTTCAGCCTCCTCAGTGCTTGAATTAACTAGCGTGTGCCACCACGCTCCACCTCAGTGGTCAGCTCAGTGCGCCGGGGTGGGGCTGGCACTAGCATTGCAACGTGATGCTGGGGACTGATCCACAGTCCCTACACTTGCCAAGGCAGTTTAGTCCACTGAGTCCAAGATCTTATATTTTAATGTAGTGAAACAAATGCTTAATTAAAGTATTTAAGGTGTTAAAAAATACGGTAGATTTTTAAATTAAAAATAATTTCTTAAAGTAAAAAACACATTGCCACTAATCCCCCTCAAAATTGTCTCCCTCATTCAAACATACTTTTCTCATTCTTGGTACTTCTGAGAGCAGCACTTGAAGTCCTCTTTTTTGTCTTTAGTTGTGTTCTTGTGGCTGCCTCAGTGTTCTGAGTTACTCAGAATGTTAACCTTTCCTGGACATTGTGACATTGAGGAACAGCCAGAGGTTGTAATGTGCAGATCCAGTGAATAAGGTGGGCAAGGACACACTGATGTTTTTACAAATCTGCCTTACCACCGATGGCACTGACAAGAACATTCATTGTAGTTTTGCTCTCATCTGGGGAAGACATGAGAGTGAATGGACACAGCTGCTTCGAGAAGTGGGCAGAATGGTGACATCAGGGTGTGTGAAGCAGGGGAGAATGTTGTGCGGGGGAGTAATGGCAGTGTATCTTTTCTGGAAACCAGTTTTTAAGATGTAAACATTCACCATATGTTTTGCTTGCACTTTGCTTAAGAGATTAACAAGTAGTGGTGAGTGAAATCAAGCAGGGAAGGAAGAGTTAGGCTGTGGCATGCAAGGGACAGAAGAGGTAGTTATGTATGTAGTGAGTCTTCATCACATAGATTCCACTTTCACCCTTATGTCATCAGTGTTAGGAAAAAAAAGTCTACATCAGTTCTGAAGATTCGCAGGTGTTTTTTCTTGTCATTGTCCTTCAACAGTACCATGTAACAGCTATTTGTATACTATTTACTTTGTAAGTAACCTAGATATGGAGGATTTGTGCAGGTGATATGCAGATGTCACGCTCTTTCATGCCAGGGCCTCGAGCTTCCTTGGGGTTGGTGGCCTGTAGTGGAGGAGGACTCCTGGAAGCAGTGGCTACTGGAGGAGGACTCGTGAAGAAAGTGAACTCGGAGGGAGACAGGAAGGAAGCCAGCCCTGGGCACGCTTGGCGGCAGCAGGGATGGCAGAGAGGGCTGTGCAGGTGGGAGGGCCTGGATTTTTATTGTGGGAGCAGTTGGAGCCCCTTCGGGAGTTAGAAGATATAAAATAAGGTTAAGATATAATGTTTATTTTTATTAGTACCTGTTGTAATGAATACATTTATCTTGAGGAGTGGTACATAAACGTACCACCTCTTAATCCTTTCTACCTCCCCCTCTCTCTCCTAAGACTTAGGTTTTAAAAAGATTCCTTTTACTTCCTTAATGTTGAGACTCAATTGTAAGCAGGCAAGAACAAAAGCTAAGAGAGAACTGGTGGTTGAAATCTGGGTACCTTTCAGAAGTATAACAAGATTTGCTTAATGCTTATATGGAGATGTTAGTGCATATTTTCTAAGAATTAAGTTTATTTTCTTACCTAACTATTAGTATAGTTAACAAGTTAGGATTTTTTTTTTTTTTGGCAGAACCGGGGATTGAACTCAGGCCCTTGCACTTGCCAGGGAAGCGCTTATTCCACTGAGCCATCTCCCCAGCCCCACAAGTTAGGATTTTAAACATTAACTCAGCATGTTAATCTATAGTTTAGTCTGAAGTTTGCAAGTATCCTAGTAATGCCCAGTGTGTGGTAGGGTGCCAGGAGGGCTCTCAGGAGTTAGTTGCTGTTTCTCTTCAACTTTGAAGCTTCTCAGCCTCTCTTGGTCTTTCCTGGCCTTTCCTGGCTGCCCTGCTATGCCCTGCCAGGCATGTGGCCTCTGCCATTGAGTTTCATCAGTCATCGGGCATTGGTGTATATGAAATTTGCAGTTCTTTTCCACTGTTCTATTGTGTGAGTTTATAATGCATACGTCCCTTCCCATCCACCATCCCTTTAAAGACATTGTAAATGGTAGGAGATATAGAACCTGGTACTCAGAAGACAAAATGAGAGGGGAAATGACAGTGCTTTTTCTTTGTTTTGAAGTGTTTTTTTGTTTTTTTTTGCTTTACCACATTTGCTGAGAGCAAAACTAAATATTAAGCTTTCTGTGATCACCCTTCAATGTGAATGAAGGGCAGTTAATGTCTTGCTCCTTTCAAGAAAATAAAAGATAGCATTGTTTTTATTTTGTGTTACAAAAGGAAAAGCTGAGACATGAATTTCTGATTCAAGCCTGGTTGTTTGGGATGGGATAGGGGACTGAAAAAAAAACACCAAAGGACTGAGGGTTTTTTTTTCATTGTTTCTACAAAACACTTGGTAATGATGGCTGGTAACATTGGGGATGTTGTAGTCTTTAATTTCAAGTGTCTTACTTTATATGGAAAGGTTAATGAGACTGACCTACCTCACTGGTGGTGTTGTGAAATGTGATACTTTTGGAGGGATCTTGAGAAACAGGAATGAAACATACTGTTTTTATGTGGTTAGAGTCATTATCTCATAGGTATGGCTTTAAGGAGTTTTTTTTGAAAATTATATTTCATCTTTGTATTTAGTTTTATCAAAATAAAGATGACTTCCATTTATGATACTGTACTCAATTGGGGACACATATGTAAATCCTAGGAAAATTATTTTCTGAGGCCCCAGTTACTATTAAGAGTCCAAAATCAAGTTCAGAAAATGGTATTCATTGATATGAGAGTTAGAACAAATATTTAATGTTGGTTCTTTTTCTTGCTTGAGTTGATGTTTTTCTTTTAATGTATTTGGTTGTTACAGGGTCTCACCATGCAGCTTTGACTCGTCTCCCCAGCACTGGGATTATAGGCATGTGCCACTACGCAGACTCTGGCCAGCTTATCCCACCCTGGGTCCTCTGAGCTATAGCAGTGACCTGATGTTTTTCTTCATACTGACCAACAGATAATCTTTTTAAACCAAGAATAATGCTGAAAACTTTTTTCCTGATTTATTTCAGAGTCAGAAAAAAGATTTCATACTGTACTGAATGTGGGGAAAGAGTATACATAGCCAATTAAAATCTTGAGTTACTTAGCTTTATTTTTTAAAAGAATCAAGATTTGCTTTTTTTGAATTATATTTTTATGGATGTATTTGATTTTGACATCTGCTATTTCAAGGGCTTAAAGGTCATCCAAATAGGGTAAAGAGAACAAGATTATTATATTCCATGATAATTGGTAGTTATATGTGAATGCAACATAAATCTTTCTGATGTATTTTTATCTTTATAGGGTCATAGATAGCAGTATGAAAAACTTCAAAGCATTTTTTCGGTGGCTGTATGTAGGTAAGTTAATTGAATGAAGCATTCTTGCCATCTTAACACTTAATTATGGAAGTATTTTCAGTTACCTTAATAAAATGGAAAAACCTTTCAAATTAGTCGTGTAAATAGTTTGCAATGTATTGTCAAATTCATCTTGTCAATGTATCTTAAAACTGTCTCATTGATATTTGTACTTCAATAAAACAAAAATAAAAAATAAAATAAAATCAGTCGTGTAGTATAGTGAGCCCCTGCCTGCTTCACCCAGCTTCAGTGATTGCAAGCATCTGACCAGTGTGACATCAGTGTATACTGCCCACTCCTGCTCCCTGGGAATGCTAATGCCTTTTTTAGTGTCATTGAAAATAATATTTGGAGGGGGTGGGGAGATGGCTCAGTAGAATAAGCACTTCCTGGCAAGCACAAAGGCCTGAGTTCAATCCCTGTTTCTGGAAAAAATAAAAAAAAGTCAGCCTGGAGGTAAAACCCCCAGGCAAGGGCTTAGAAAATAATATTTTTGAATCCTTTGTCTAATTGGGCACCTTGAATATCTTCTTTTATACCACAGTCTCGCTGTCTCTGGATCTCTGCAGTTTCTAACAGTAGTCACCAGTCATTGGTTGAAAAGCTCTGAAGTACAGATTGAGCTCCTTGGTCAATCTGGCCAGTTGGATGTTCTCGGGTGTTGTGGGGTGGTCAGTGGCAAAGCAGCATTGGTGGATTTCCATTAGTACTTCTGTAGGGCAGTGACCACATGTGGTCTTTTTCCACATCTCCTCAGTGTCTTTGAGGTTGAGGAGGGGGTTTAATTGACAAATATCCATTGGCTTGATAATAAATGTTTTCATGGTCACTCTGTCAAAACATAGTTGTAAGTGGAATTTATAAAAATTCTGAAAGAGTGAAAAAGAAAGTAAATTACCTCCTATGTACAGCTACCTCCTTTAAGTAAATGTCTAGGTCTTCAGTTCTAATGCGATAAAGGCACACTTCATATTTGTCAGCCTAATGTAGTTACTACTGTTTAAAAGCTCAATGTAATCTGATATTTACACTTGAAATTCTTGAATTTTTCTCACTATGCTAATGTTAGAATGGGGAACTGGAATGTTTATCAGATCAGCTTATTTAAAGTCTTGAGTTGTTAACTGAAATAAATTGCAGTATTAAAACAATGAAACCTTAGAAATCCTTGTTAGGTGAAAGTTGTAGTTGGATTTTATTTATAATTATTATAGATAATTTAGGCCATTTGTGTATTGTTCAACCTAACTAGTAAGGACCAAGGTTAGACGAGAAGTGAGACACTGCTCAATCCTGGGAAAATGGTACTGTGGAAGGCACTGTGGCTTGGACAACAGGAGACCAAGCTTTAATCCTGGCTCTGCCAGCAGCAGTGGCTGACTGACATAGGTTGTCTTTTCTGTGAGATGTGGTCTTCCTGAAAGCTTCTATTATGCTCCTCCTAGGACCAATAGTGTAATCAGTCAGTAGTTTTTTTTGAATGGATAAAGAGATATTGTGGAATTATGTTATAGCTAGTTTTTTTCAGGTAATTAAGAATTTTGAATTAATCAAATGGTTTCTAAACTAATCTGTATTTGTGGAGGTACTTCTGACACACTTGGCACCAAGCACAGAGTTGAGAAGCATATTCTGCCACCGAGCAGAAGCACAAGCAGTGTCCTTAGCCTGGACTTTGGCTGACATAATGCAAAAACGCTGCTGGTAAGGACAGGACGAGAAGAGCCAACCACCAGTGCTAAGGAGAAGCATAAAAATATGTACACACATAACTTGTGTATACACACAGAAATCTTAGTGCAGATGTTTTTGTGTAGCAAAAAAGGCCAAGGGAGGGGCTGGGGAGATAGCTCAGTAGAATAAGCATTTCCCTGGCAAGCGCAAGGGCCTGAGTTCAATCCCTGGTACCGCCAAAAAAAAAAAAAAAAGGCCAAGGGAAATGCACATTTCTTCAGCATTGCATACCCTTGAAGGGAAGAGTTGTTTGCAGGTTTTGAGAGAAGAAACACTACCAGGTTAGGAGGAGGCCCGTGTAGTGTCCCCATGCAAGACTGCAGTTAAATTTATTAGGGTGTAGCGGAAACAAATTGAGTTGAAAAGAAAAATAACAGTTTATAATACTTTAGTTTTTAGAAGTAATAGGTTTTTTTTTGTTTTTTTTTTTCTGTAAAGAAATACTCAAAATGGAATGGTTAGTCTTTGAAATTTTAATTTTCCTTTAAAGACAATTTTTAACTATATTTCCAGCAATGTTGAGAATGACAGAAGACCATGTGCTCCCCGAGCTGAATAAGGTACTGTATGGGAGTGGGGCCATGGGCTGGGGAGATGGCTCAGTAGAATAAGCACTTGCCTGGCAAGAGCAAAGATCTGAGTTCAATCCCTGGTTCCACCAAAAAAAAAAAAAAAAAGTACTACATAATATTTCTAGGGGTCAGGGAGATGGCTCAGTGGAATAAGTGCTTCACTGGCAAGTGCAAGGACCTGTGTTCAATCCCTGGTTCCGCCAAAAAAAAAAAAAAAAAAATGGGAGCAGGGCCAGCGCTGCACGGCCAACGCAGACACTCTGAAAAATCATATCTGTATCCAACATGCACATACCTTGTTCTTGTCCTTATTCCCTAAATGACCCATTGTAACAGCCACTTGCATAGCAGTTACACTCTACAGTATTAAGCATGCAAGGAATGCAGCACTGATTTCACTGCACTGGAGGTGTCCATGTGCTATCTGCAGGACATGCCTTCCTACAAAAGGGACTTGAGCATCTGCAGATTTCAGTGTACGTGGCAGCCTTGGACCCACCTTTCCTTGATACCAAGGGATTCTGCATATTTTTTCTGTTATTTTCCTGACTGAGCTCAGCTTTGCTGTCCTCAGGCTTATAGACAGACCAATCCCTTAAGTCTTATTTTTATTTATTTATTTTTTTTAAGTCTTATTTTTTAGAAATTTGCGTGTTTTGTGTTTTTTCAGCTCTCGATCTGTATTATAGCTGTGTAAATTTGTACTTTTCATGTTTGTATAAGGTTCTGTAATTATATTAATTACTCTAACCTCCTTAAACATTAAATAGATTTTTTTAAATTTCCTTTTTATCAGCAGAATATATTTATTGAGGGAAAGAAAGTTCCTGTCTGAGAGAGGGATGTGGGGACAGGGGACCCAAGTGGGTAGTCCCCCTAATAGATTTTTATTTTACTTGAAAACCAAGCACTTACATCTCAGTACCTAAGCTGAGATCTGGTGAGCAAGTTTCTTCCTCTCTGTGAAAACTGTGCCATGGGGCCCTCACGTTTCCCTCGGGGGCGTCTTACAGCACAGAGCAGAGCTCCCCGCAGATTCTGCAGCTCACAGTCCCGGCCCTCACATGGCTGTGCAGGTAGGTAGGTGGTTTTATTGGGGAGCTTTTTTCAACTTGATTTTTTTTGTCCCCTTTTGTTGCTGATAGATGACTCAAAAGGATATTACATTCGTTGCTGAATTCCTCACTGAGCATTTCAATGAGGTAAGAATTAATTTGTATGAGTTATTTTTTTTAAATAATTGTAGTAGACCTAGGTGATAGAAACAGTTAAATTTAATCCAGTTGAAATTCTTATGAATTCCTTTTTTAAAGACTATTGAAGTGGTTACTTGCTCATTAAACATAAAGTCTGTCAAGGGAGCTTCTGTGTGTGTCTTACAATCTGTAAAAGAAAAAAGCTGCAACTAATAGCTCTCCTACAAAATACATGTTTTGGTTTAAATTAAAGATCTTTTTTAAGGAGGATATAGTGGCACATGCCTGCAATCCCAACACTCCATAGTCTGAGACAGGAGGATCTTTGCAAGTTCAAGATAAGCCTGGGCTACAAAGTGAGCTTAAGGCTAGCCTGAACTGCATGGTGAGATCCTGTCTTAAGGCACAACAAAAACACATTTTTTTCTTTTGAGAAGACTTATAATTTAACTATGTCTGTTCTTTCTAGGCTCCAGACCTTTATAATCGAAAAGGGAAATACTTTAATGTTGAAAAAGTTGGCCAGGTATGATCTTGGGCTGTACATAGTTTGATTCTATGTTCTAATTATAAAATTGTATAGCATAAATTATCCAAAGTTTATGGAAAATATACAATTTTGTTATAATGTAGTCCTACCTTTTTATTAAAATAACAAGAGAGGGACAGTTACTGATCCCTTTCACATTTTTTTCCTCTTGTACTGGGGTGGACCGAGGCTCTTGTCCTTACTGGGTGGTTGTTCTACCACTGAGCTCCAATCCTAGAACTACTAACTACTTTTACATTTCTTGGTTTTTTTTTTACTTTCACATTCTTACTAATTATTGAGGACTACAATGCAATTTTGTTTATTATGTGGATTGTCATCTATTGGTGGATATTATTAGATATTAAAAATTACACAGAATAAACAACTACTTATTTTTTAATTCATTAAAAACAACTATTCTTTTTTTTTTTTTTTTTTTTTTGTCTTTTTTTGAGACAGGGTCTCCCTATGCAGTTCAGGCTGGCCATAAACTCACTTTGTAGCTCAGGCTGGTCTCGAACTCACAACAATCCTGGCTCAGCCTCCTGAGTGCTGAGATTACAGGCATGTGCCACCATGCCCGGCTCAAAAACAACTATTCTAATATAAATACTTTAGTGAAAATAGCTTAAAAATTAGTGAGGTGGCTTATGTTTTTGCAAATCTCTTTGATCTTCAGCTTAATAGAACACAGCTAGAGTTTCCTATCCTCTTCCTGTTGTCTGTTTTGATATGTGTGTTTGGTTCTGACTATAAGGAAACCTGGCCTCACACAGATCCATCAGTGAAAAGAGGAGGACTGTAATAGATATTTTAGTACTGAAGATATTCTACCCCAAATCCTAACAAGTGATAGTGTCTCAGAGGTTAATTTCAGTGTAGACTCTTAAAATTGTATCAGTGAGCTTTCCTTACTCTTATTCTGTTAGAGTACAGTTTGTCCATGTTCCTTGCACTTTGCAGGGATCTAGTATCCGTGCTTGGTTTTGTTGCATTGATCCGTGCTCATTTTGCAAGTACTGGTCCCATGAGTTCGTGGTTGTCCAAGTACTGACACCTGTCATACAGTATCCAGAAGTCAGATTTCATTAATGTCAGTACCTGCTGAATCAAAAAAGTCTTTCATTACTGTGAAGCTATCAAACAGTGGCAGATATAGAGTTCATAGTTTTAATTTCTGCTTAAAAGTGTAAATTTTGTCTTTGGCAACAGATATTGTCAGTTGTTTTTCTCAGAGTGACAGGCTTACTATATTGATTTTCCAAAAAATATCTGCCAAATACACCCAAGCATAAATTAATCATAGTTTGTTCCAAGTCATTTTTTCAAGTAAAAAAATGGAACTCCATTTTTTAAGTGCATGCCTTAAGATAACTTTTATACTTTGGTATATAGTAAAAGTGTCTAACATATACCTCCTAATTCTGCCCCAGAATATTGGTTTATACTTAAGAGTTAAAAATTAATAAAATTAATAACTTAGTAGTTATGAGCTGGGCTTGGTGATATATGTCTGTAGTCCCAACATTTGGGAGGTTGAAGAAGGAAGAGCACCATGAGCTCAAGCCCATAGGCTACATAGGCTATGGGCTACAGAGTGAGTTCAAGGCCAGCCTGAGCTGCATAGCAGGACCCTGTTTCAGAAAACCAAAAAAAAAAGCAATAGCTCTATCAAAGTTTAATGAAACAGAATGTGACAGAAAAGAGTGCAATGACTGCCAGTGTCATTTGGGGCCAGTGCCTCTGAGGCTTGTTGGTAGCACTAGCCTCCCCTCTTGTCAGAACAGTAGGAGCACAAGTGATATTTCAGCATGACTATAAGGCTTAGGGTGAACCCTGAGAGCATCTGGGGACCCCCAGCAGTCTGAAAGCAGCTACCACAGAATTGCTTGACAGCACTTGCAAAACTTACCCATAAATTATGTGTGCAGTTTTAGATGAGTGACACAGTGCCAAATTGGGTCCCAGCACTTGGGTGGGCCCACTGAGGACTGCAAGTTCTACCCCAGCCTGAGCAATTTAGTGACTTAGTGAAAAAAGGCAGGGAGCTGGGATGTAGGTTGGTTTGAAAACAATAGGTTGATCCCCAGATTCCACTCCCCCTCTCCAAAAAGATTAAAATAAGCATAAGAAAGTGAGCCAGACTGAAACCTATTGTATGATCCCTGCATCCACTGCAGTGTGTTTAGCTGCTGTACTAGTGAAGTTGCCTGACCTCACTTATGAAGTTAATGTGCTTTCCAAGGACATGGCAATAAAACAGAGTAACATCCTGAATGAGGAAAGGTCAAATAGAAATAGTTTGAGAGGGCTGGCCAGATAGCTCGGCAGACTAAAGCTCCTGTTTAGACAGAGCACAGAGGCCTGGGAGATCCCTTTGCATTCTGTGCCAGTCCTGTTTCCGGGGTGCACTGAGACTTTGACAGAGACTGGGCGTGATGGCACACGCCTATAATCCCAGCACTTGGGAGGCTGAAAACAGGAGAATCCCATCTATGTAGTGAGATCCTCTAGACCCTGTACTAAATACATTTAAAGAAAAAGAAATAGTTTGGGAGCTCAGGTCTTTCCTAAAGTTAATTATTATTTTTGTATTTTTAGTACTTGAAAGATGAAGATGAGGATCTTGTGTCTCCCCCCAACACAGAAGGAAACCAGTGGTACGACTTTCTCCAAAATAGCAGCCACCTTAAAGGTATCTGATGAGCCAACTAAACCATGGCCATGCAGATGTTTGAGACTGGGTCTTGAGTAGGTCGGCTAATAGGTGGTCACATGACTGCTAGAAACTACCTAAGTTCTTCAGACTTATTCTTTGTATCCATTTTATTTGATTAGAGGAATAGTAAAGAAAAAGGGTATGAAGCTAACTTTGGCAGGTAGAAAAACATGCTGAAATTAACTGCTTTGATAAATTAGCTGTGCTACTCCAAGTGAGATGTTACCATCACTGTTGACACCAACCAGTTTTGACACCACTGAGCATTTGTACTCAGATCTTCAGACCCCAAGCTCTGTGGGAGTCTCAGTCCCACCACTCTGTCCTCTTAAGCGCCGGGTCTCCATGTTACTATGCCTCTGCCTCTGCCTGACATGGCTGCTCCCTTCCAGTGTAGGTGATTTGCTGGGATGACACACAGAACTCAGGAAAGCATGCAGATGTCCTGTCTGGTTTATTATAGCAGACCGAAGTCAGGAGCAGCCATGTAGAGATGCCAGGGGATAAGCAGGTAAAGGGAGGCCAGAACTTGGTGCCTTTGCCAGACCCAGTGTCTTTGCCAGCACAGAAGCTCTTGAACCCCACTTAGGGTTGATTAAATCATCAATCTGGGGGCTCTGAGGCCCCCACATTGAGGCCCCTGTGCTTCCAGGAAGGTTGGAGGATAGACCTGATTTTGGCTTGCTTTTCCTCAACCAGGGCCTGTCTTGAGGCTATGTAGGGGCTTGGCAGAGTTGCCTCATGAAAACAAGGCCTCCCATCACACTTATCACCTAGCCAATGTTAAGGTTTGGTTTTGTTTGAGTACCCTGGGGAATGAATCGAGGGTTTTTAAGAACCCTTTCCAGGAACTAGGGACAAAGATTGTGAGACCACAACAGCTGTCACTGGGGGGGTTTCTAAGGCTTGCATGCTAGAAATTTATCTTGTCCAGCACAACTGGGCCTGAAGTGCTATGTTCAGGGGAGGCTATCAGAACTCTGTATTAAGCTGTGTATGCTTAATCGTTTTCATTTTCATACAGGGAAGTAGCCTCAGCCTCTGTTGTTTTTTCACCCAAATTGGAGAATATGATGCTTGCTTTATATGATATGGTATTATAAGCAACAAAGTAACAGATATAAAAAGAACCTAGAAAAGTAGAATTGTTAAGTACTATGTTATACATTACTGCTAGATTGTTTAGCTAGGGCTAGTTTCCTATCTGCTGTTTTGTTTTAGTACTGCCTGCCATTGCCACTCCATTGTGGCAGAGGATGGAGATGAATGAACTATTTCATTACATAGCTTCTGATTCCCAAAACTTTCCTTTTTGACAGCCAGGATAGCCAGCAGAACCCACTGTTGGATTTTGGTGGAGCTGGGCTTGTACTGTGGGCAAGTAGTGGGTGGGGTTGATGGAAAGTAGGAGGTTGGGTGGCTGTAGTGAGAATCCTACTGCAGGGGAACTGGGCTGGCCTAACAGAGCAGAACATTTTGTCTTAATTGTGGTTTACTATATCTTTTTGGTTTTGTTTCTGTTTTTGTTTGAAACCAGAAAGTCCTTTGCTGTTTCCTTATTATCCTCGAAAATCATTGCATTTTGTGAAAAGGCGGATGGAGAACATTATTGATCACTGTTTGCAAAAGCCAGCTGTAAGTTTGAAAGAAATGCATGTCTTTAGCACCAAGAATTTCTATACTATATGGCTTGCATAAGTAAATAACAATAATTATTAAGTTGAACTGTACAAAAGTGCAGCTGTGTGTAGCTCTTAGAATGTCAGTTTCACATGGTTCAATCTTACCCATCTTGTTAATTTCTTAGATAAATTTAAAAACTTGATTAGTTGGCATCCTCAGCATTGTATTTGCTCTCAGCGCACATCATAATCAGTGGCTGTGAAGGAGCTGTTAGGCTGGGGGAGCTGGCTCATTGCCTGCACAGCGTGCACGGTTATGTGGGTGACCTGCTGCTGCACTTGAACAGTGCCGGTCACACTTTCTGTAGCATATCCCTGTTCACATTAGTGCTCTAATTACATTTTTTTATTTTTGTGGTCCTGAGGATGAAACCCTAGGCCTCATGCATGCTGTACACTCTACCCCTGAGCCACATCTCTAGCCCCTCTAATTATATTTTTAAATCTTATTTTATATAGGATGTAATTGGAAAATCGATGAATCAGGCAATCTGTATTCCATTGTACAGAGATGCTAGAAGGTAATTCTGTTTATCTGTTGAATGGTGTGATGTAGTAGCCAATTCAAATTTTCCTCACCTTTTTTCCTTTTTGTTTCAGTGAGGACTGTACACGTAGACTGTTCAAATTTCCTTTCTTGTAAGTGAAAAATACACTTTTATCATAAGCTTAGTCAGCTAAGTGCCATATTATAACATTAGATTTTTTTTCCCTCAGGTGGAATAATAAAGCTTCAAGCCTGCATTATCTTCTTTTTACCATTTTAGAAGATTCACTTTATAAAATGTGCATCTTAAGGAGACATACTGATATTTCCCAGTGAGTATTAATTTGAAGTTTAAATTGAAAAGATAAGACTGTGTTACATTTAATAACAAAACACACAGCTTCCCTTATAGCATTTCAGGATTAAATTAATTACCTTATGACTTTAGGTTTGTCATTTTACTATTATCATAGTCCCATGTCATGAAAATGATAAGGCTGAGTTAGGTAGCTGTGATATTCCTTCTCTCTTGTTCTAAATTAGCATTTTATTGATAATAACCATTATATGTAGTAGTGTTGTTGTGGAGTAGGAGTGGTTAGGGACAATATGCAACAGTCAGGATTATGTCTTTTGAACTTTCAGAAGTTCAAAGCCTTATTAGTGGATACCTCAGAGAAAGGGTTTTCATTGTGAGTTAGACATGCCTTTCATTAAACAAGAGGGCTCACCCACACAGTCTTGTTTTGAGAATCCAGCCAGAGTCATGAAAGGTCAGTCATTTCAGGATACCAGATCTCAGTGGTTCTCACTAAGACCAGGATGAGACAGTTTGGCTGTCCCAGAGGTCCTTGTTAAAGTAAAGTAATAGGTGCTTTGGGCCTGTGAGATTCTAAACTGCATGCATGGTTTGTCTGTCTGGGTATTTGAACTAGTACCAGTTTCTAGATTGAAAATAATGATAATGTGGCTGGGAATCTGATATATAAGTCAGTGTACTAACACTGCTGATACGCTTTTTTCAAGAATTTAGATTATTGGCTGTTAAGGTTATTCCACAAAGTCTTGCTTTTCCCCTTTCTTTTTCAAGATCTGTAAATAAAGGATTGATTGCCATTAAATTTGGCAGTTTCACATATGCCACAACTGAGAAGGTCAGAAGAAGGTAAGTCTTGATTCTTGTGTGTGAGTCAAAGAGACCTATGTGTGTGTGGTGTGTGTGAGTTAATATAGTCAGACTCAGTTATAGGATGGTATGGGTAAAGGACCCTGTCACTTCCTGCACAGGGGTAGGGTTCTCTATGTATCTTATATATAGACAGTTTTTTGTCTTACTCATAAATGGAACGTCACTGCTCTGTAGGAGTTTATGTGGTGATTTTTTCTATAATTAATTCCTCTGAGCTCACTGCCTGCTGAGAAAGTAATAAGCTCTAGGAGACAAGGCTGAAGTCCTCACCCCAAAATGGTGAAGAGTCATGTTCTTAGGGATCTAATATTTTCCTTGTGCAGAGGGTAGCAGTGCTTAAGCTGCCTAAGAGGCCTTACAGGGCACAGCTGGTGTGGCAGGCTCATATCACTGCTTCCTTACTTCCAAGATTTTGTTTGTTTGACACAAGGTTTCACTGTGTATTTCAAGCTGGTCTTGAAGTAGCCTAAGATGGCCTTGAACTTGCAGTGACCCTCCTGCATTGGTCTCCTGGGTGCTGGAATGATAGCCACACCCAGTACAACCACGCCCAGCCTCTTAAGACATTTTTTAGTGATAGTGTTTGGAGTTGTTATGTCCTTTACATGTGTGAAATCTTAGTTTTTACTTTACATTCTGGCTAAGCCTGTTTACCCGAGGTATGTGTGTAGTGTCACTCACGGAATTGTCAGAGGCTTAAGATCTCACTCTTAGCAAGAGGTATCTAGAACTGTGAACCAGCACCACCAGGTGCTCTTTCTTCATGCACACTGATTCTTTTTAAATTTGGAACAGCGTCTCACCATACAGCTCAGACTCATTGTGATTTTTCTGTCTCAGATTCCCCAGCACTGTGATCACAAGCATATGCCACCATGCCCAGGTTCTGTGGCTGGCATGGCATGCCTGGGGTTCCAAGGCTAGCACAGCCTGATGTACCTGGGATCAAACCCAGGTCCTTGTGCTTGCCAGGCAGACACTTAGACTGCTGAGCTATCTCCCAAGCCCTTGCATACCTATTTTTAAGGCCTAGCTTTGTTTGTGAATAACTAGTACATAAAGCAATTGTGATTTTACTACAAACTAATGGTATATTTTAATTACCATTGTAGAGGATGTCACTTAATTAACAAAATTTTTTTCTCCATTATAAGTATGTGTGCAGTGTTTTCTTGGTAGTCATGATCATTTTTGAGTAACTAAACTTCTGTCACTGGTAGCACTTACAGCTGTTTAGATGCCCAATTCTATGATGATGAAACGGTAACAGTTGTTCTAAAAGACACTATAGGACGCGAAGGAAGAGACCGGCTACTGGTCCAGTTGCCGCTGTCTTCAGTGTATAACAGTGAGGATTCTGCGGAGTATCACTTCCCAGGGACATACTCTAAAAGGTAACTGACAGGAATTAAATTGCTGTCACCATTAGCTAGTTTTTAACATACGTCAAGGATTCTAGTTTTTAAATGTGCCAGGTAATGGTTTTTTAGTTACTTGTGATAACCATAGGGACATCTCTCATTTTTTATTCAAAAAATACTGACTTTAATAGCTTCCCTGTCCCTCCCTTCATGGTAAATCCAGAAATGTTAGCCTGAGTAAAATGGGGAATTACTTGGAGTGGAGAATAGGACTTCTTTAGAGCTAAACTTTTAAGGATAGCTTTACTCTGCTTTATAGTGGAATTAATTGTTTTGTATTTGCCTTAATGTTTCTCAGCATTAGGTCCTCAGTAGCCACACAGAGAGTATAAGGCCAATTCCAAGAGATGGCTTTAGTTGCCTGAATATAAAGTAACTGCATTTCTTCTGTAATTTAGAAATGTCACCATTTGTTTTCCTTGGAAGTCAAGATGATTCTCTTCCTCTTTGGTTTTTTTGTTTTGTTTTGTGTTTTTGTCTTTTTGAGACAGGGTCTCACTATGCAGTTCAGGCTGGACTTAAGCTCACTTTGTAGCTTAGGCTGGTCTTGAACTCACAACAGTCCTCCTGCCTCAGCCTCCCAAGTGCTGGGATTACAGGCCTGCACCACCATGCCTGGCACTCTTCTTCTTTGGAATCTCGGTGCTTTCTTGAAGTATAGCCTGCTAGTTCTGTACAGGGGCCGCTAGAGTAGCGTTGGCAATGGGGACATGTTCATTGGCAGGATACGGCTGCTAGGAATCCAGGAAGGAGACCCTTTGATTCTCGCACGGCTTCTTTCTCCCTCTAGGCTGGATGAACAGTGCAATATCATTCCCACACGTACCATGCACTTTGAGAAGCACTGGAGGTTACTGGAAAGCATGAAAGCACAGTATGTGGCTGGGAATGGTTTCCGAAAAGTGTCCTGCGTGGTGAGTGTGTGCAGTGCTCGCTGACAGTCGCAGCAGGAGGACACATAATGTGGAAGGCCCTTTCTTTGAGACATTTTATGATTTATAGTTTTTTTTCTTGATTATGAGCCTTAGCTATTTAGTGCTCTGGTTCTGAATAAGCTTACTAAGTTAAGAATAATTCTGGAATGTACTAGTCTTCATGAGATTTCTGCTGCTGTATATGGATAAACTACTGAATTTAGTAGTTTATAGTAAATTAGTGATAAGTATTAAAAGTATTCTTTGCTTTGAAGCCTCTAAGTTCTTATATAAAATGTCTTTGTTAACTCATTAATGAAAAATGTCCATATATGGCCTTTTCTTTAGTTAAGTTCTAATCTCCGTCACGTGAGAGTCTTTGAAATGGACATCGATGATGAGTGGGAGCTGGACGAGTCTTCGGATGAAGAGGAGGAGGTGGGGGGCCAGCCTGTAAAGATAAAGGAGGAGGTGCTGTCCGAGTCCGAAGCAGACACCCCACCCACTGCCCCCACTGCTGCTTTGGCCCCGGAGATTGTCATTAAGGTGGAGAAACTGGACCCTGAGCTGGATTCCTGAGCCGCTGGCTCGTTTGTGTGTCATGGCAGAAAGGACACGGGACATGGGCTGAGTGTCTTGGCCCACTCTTTATTTTCTTTGTGTAACAAAGAAAACAGTAAAGTTTATTTTTTCATATTTTTTGCTGAGCTTTTTCTTTTTTTTTTACTATGTGCAGAACTAGTGTTTAAAGAAAGCATAAATTTAATGTGACAAGAAAGGTCGGTCTTTTCTGTCAAAAGAATTATGCCCATTTGAGAAAGAAATTAGTCATTCACCACTGGAAATTTGATGCGTTTATTTTTAAACTTAGACAGCATTTACCAGTTTTCCACCTCCCCCCTTTAGTTCATTTTAGGTCCCTAGAGTACTTTGAAACTAATGTTTTGAAATAGAATATACTGGCTCACTCTAATACTAAGCTAAAAAAATGGATCCTGCGTTTTATGATTTAAGTGGCCAAACACAGCTGGTTACTTGAATTGTTTGAATAGTAAGGTTTAGACCTATCCTTTCCTCTCTATGCTTAGTCAAGGACATGCAGTAGCTTTCTGTTTGACCACAAGGGAATGTGAAAAATGCAAATCAGCTAAACATAATACAGCATTAGTACAAATGAGTTCATGTTGGCTTCCAAATGCTCAATTCTATGGTAGGGTAGTAGTTAGTCTATAGCGACTTCCAAAGATGTTCCATTTTATCTTTGAATTCTGTTACCACTCACTGATCACTTAAAGGCTCACTTTTTAAAACTTTAAAAACTTTCAGGCAGAGCCGGGACATGGTGGTGCATGCCTGTAATCCCAGCACTCAGGAGGCTGAGGCAGGAGGATCATTGTAAGTTCAAGACCAGCGTGGGCTACAAAGTGAGCTCAAAACAAAAAAAAATCAGGCAGGAAGACATAACCAGGTAAGAATGTGACTGCAGGGTTGCCTGTAGTTTGTCACTATAACAGGTAGATCACTTACAATGGATGTAAATTAAATCTTAAATAAGAACTACAGGAAGCCTGTGTTTGGACTAGACTGTTGCACTGGACCCCAACAGGGCAGACTAAAAGTCTACATGTAGTCACCCATGCTAATGTTCCACATCTCCAAACTGAAAGTAAGTTATCTGATATGAGCAATCAGAAGGGAAAGAAAGGGTCAAGGGCCAGAATTCCCAAAGAGGCCAGTTTCAGCATGGTAACACAGTACTCTGCTTTAATCCATACCAAAAAGAACCCTAGTGTTAACCAGTTACTTTCTATTCTTTCCCTGTACATCAAAATGATCTATGTGCTTTTGTTTTGTTTCTGCTGTATTTTTACTCTTCCTTTGTCTAGAAAACCAGTGTCTGCTCATCCCATCAGAGACTTACTCTATTTTATGAAGTGTAAATAAACCCAGTGAGACCTTTAAATTTGTTCTGACTTTATCTTTTGACAGGACTTCACTTAAGTTCTCCAGGGTATCTCTGTTGGTGTGGTTTTTGTGCATTTGAAGGGACACCTGAATAGGAGTTGTGTTTATGTAGATGTCGGGCACCTTGAACAGCAGTTGCCAAGAGATGGACTGTGCAGTCTTCAGCCTTGCACACGCTAGACGCTCAGTCTGCTTGATATGTGCTTGTGGCATAGCATAGAATGTCTTAACTAGCTTTTGTAAGCAGGAGAAGGCAACTATCATACCATGTGAACAAATAATAGTTTTTAGATGTGTAGAACATTTTAGGAAGACAAATTTACCATGTAACTTTGATGACAATTATAGATTGTTCTTCAAATGAATTATAATTTCACAGTATAAAACCAGTTTTTTTAATTAGTAATCTATCCCATGGGACTTTTTTTGGCTGGTTCAGCCCACTCTGTGGGTGGAGCTGTTATGGCTTGCGGTGCTGGGGGTCAAACCGCAGTCTGCGCTTGCCTAAGCAGGCGTTTTAGTTCACTGAGCTATCTTGCTGGCCAGAGATTTTTTTTTATACATGCACAGGGAGCTAGTATATCTTTCCATCATAGATACAAGTTAAAACCAAATTCCCAGACTTTTGTCTTGACCCCAGGATCAGTGTTACTTATGTGATGTGCCGGCATCTCTTAACAGTGAGTTAGATTAATCTACTTATGCAAAGGTCTGAGTTCAATCCCCGGTCTCGCCAAGAAAAAAAGAAAGAAAGAAAGATTAATCTACTTATAATTGCTAGAGATATATTTGATTGTTTTGCAGTGCTGGGGAAGGAACCCTGGACCTCAGATGTGCTAGGCAAGTGCTCTGCCTTTGCTGCATCCCAGGCCAAAAGTAATTTTTTCATTAAACCTTTTAATATATTTAGGAAGGAGATGGATTGTATTAAATACAAACTAAGATCAGTATCCAGATCTCTTTACTAAGCTGCATAGAGCAAATAACCTTCCTATTGCATTTTCAAATGTGTACTCTAAGTATTTAAATCCTTGGGCACTTTGCCTTCTGCATTTAGAACCAGTTGGATCACTGTAGACGTCACTTTGGCACTTGTGGATGCAGATGTGAATGTGGGTTTTGAACTGAGTGGCTGCCGCTGAAGTGTGGGGACATGAAAGAGCCCAGTAAGTGGGAGCCACAGCTCCTGGCTTTTGCCTGGCGAGGCTGCTGAGCACCTGTGTTGGCCTGTGGCTGCACGAGGGCATTTGTAGGGTGCCCTGACCAAGAAGAGCACTTCTTGCTTACAATATTCTTTGTTTTTTTCCAAAACAATCTGTGTTAATGCTTTTGAAATTGAAATACCCTTTATCAGATTTAATACAACCGTGATTCTTCTATCTTTGTTGTTTTATCCATGGTGTTCTTGGTATTTTTCCAAAATAAAAATTTTACATTCCAAAATACAAAAGCGTATCTTAAATTCAGAACACTTGGGCTGGGGATAAAACTCAGCAGTATAGCACTTGCCAGGCGAGCACAAAGTCTTGAGTTCAATTCTTGGTACTGTAAAATAAAAATTAATTTGGAATGCTTAATTATAAATATGTAAGAAACTATGGCATAGCCTTGAGTTTATGACAGTGTAACTTAGAGACTTTTGCAGGAAATCCAGCAAGCAGACATGTACTAAATACCTCTTTCTACAGGGTGCCTTAGTTGCAGCTAGGTTGCATGATTTCACTAGGAGCTACATAGTGTCCCCCATAACTTTTAAAGTAGTGGCAGGTTTTTTTTTTTGTACTGGAATTGAACTTACAACCTTGCACTTGCCAGGCAGGCAGGTGCTATGCTGCTGAACTATATCCCTGGCCTAAAGTAGTGGCAATTATATAGATTTTACATTCACTAACAATGTTGGGCTACCCCATGGTATCATTTTTATTTTCACAGAGCTCAGGGAACTGGTACTTTAAGTACACTATCAAGGCCCTAAAAACCTTACAGTGTGACAGCAGGAAATATATTTGAAGAGAAATGATCTCTTACAAGGAATATTTTGTTCAGAAATATTTAAGGGTTTATTTCTAGAAAATGAATTCTTAACTGCGGTAGATAATTCTGTTTACCTTCCATTTGTTTTTTCTTTCTTCCCTCCTTATTTCTGAGGAAACTAGACTTGCAAGAACAGGATTTCCCATAGAGCAGATACTACTACATCAAAATTATCCAAACCAGGGAATAAAGCAGATCTAGGAATTCATGCTAAGCCCACTCAGTATGAGGGTCGAGTCCATGGCTGCATTTGAAATTGGCTTATCTGATTACTCTCATGCCCTCTAAAACAGAACTTTCATCTGTAGAAGTTTTTAGGAATTAGATGTTTATGATTATTTAGTAGTAAGGTCATAAACTGCTCCCTTGAAAATTGATATATTTTTTAAAATGATCTTACCTGGTGGGTAATTATACATGCAAGATGCTCACACTTCTATAAATCTGTGTAAGCGATGGAGGGTGTAATTGTATCCCAACCCTTTATGCACTGCAGCATGTGGAAATGAATCCCTCCGGGCCACATTTCAGCCCTAACTAGATAATGTGTTGGGGAATAGATGCCAAGCTGGGTATGCACGGGCTAGGCTGGTAATAAGCCATTATAGTTCATAAATGTCACCTTTCCTCTGGTGGCTGCAGTCAGACTGAACTCGCTGCCCAAAGACATGAAGCATAATATATAGTTACAGCTCTATGGGTTATAAATCTGTCCCACGACAGGACTATAAATGAAACTTATGTTTACCAACTTGTTATGTTTTAAACATTAAAACAAGGACACAAGTTTTCTCCATGCTTCCTAACATTTAATTTGCAACATTCTCATATCCTCTGATGAGACCGAAGGCTTAGGGAGTGTTTCTCTTCATTTTTGCAATCCTGGCTCCTATCATAGGGTGTTATTTTAAGTTATATTTCTTTCCAGTTTAGATAGTAAAACTGGGTATTTAGGAGCCAGATTGGATGAGTGGCCAGCTGTTATAAATCACCCCTGTGACTGGTGACACTTTTGTGGGGCTGCAGAATTTCTAGTTGACAACACAGTGCATCCTTCTTATGAAACAGGTATGAAAGGTCTGGTATATGCAGAAATGGAATGGACCTGCTAGTGTCACGGTATGAGTAGCAAGGGCTGAGGTCATTGTTCTGGGCCCTAATAAGTGTAGGACTCATTTTCTGTGCTAGAGCAGAAGCCATCAGGGATTTGAGTAGCCAGGGTGGCAGGGAACAAAGCTGTGACCAGCCAACAGTGTCACAGAAAATACCAACCATGCTGTAAAGGAATAAGACGAGTTTATTCTGAGATGTAAATGAATGGCCATGGCTTAGATTTGAGTTATTCTGAATAGCATGGTCCACTGTGGAAGATATGAGAATTTCTATAGTCATGGAGAGAAGAAACTAATCAATGAATACATTTAATGAACACAGTAGGGGAGCACTAAGGAGGCACACACCATACAAGATGTCAAACCCACATCAGAAACTGCCTCACATCCTTGGATTCAGGGCTGGTAGAGGCCACAGGTCTGCTAAACTTGGCGACATAATGCCACTTTTGCAAGCACTTGGTGCTTAGTTTGGTTTACACTAGCCAGAGAAACACAGGATGGGCCAGGGACATAGCAGAATAAGGGCTTCCCTGGCAAGTGCAAGTTCAATCCCTGGTTCTGCCAAAAAAAAAAAAAAGAGACACAGGAAGTAGCCACTCCATGCCTTGTTCACTACAGGCAGTGCAGGCCCAGTGCCCACCTGCGTGGTCACCTCAGCCCTAGGACCCTGCCACCAGTCCTCTGCATACAGCAGCCCTGGCCCAAAGGCCTGAGGAATACCTGAGGCCTGGATCAGAAAACCAAGTTAAAATGTTTTGGGGATTGAACCAAACCCAAGGTTGATTTAAATGTTTTTCAAATATTAATTGCTTAGGGGCTAGGGAGATAGCTCAGTAGGGCCTGAGTTCAATTCCTGGTTCCGCAAAAACAACAACAAAAAACCCATACATTGCTTAAAACCAACAGGAGGAGGATCTTTGAACATGTATCTCACAGGCCCAGACTGGCCTGTTATCCTGGGCACTCTACATTCCTGAAGTGGCCTGAGTTGGGCTGTGCAGCTTTCCCTGGGTCACGTTCCCATCACTTCCATTTCCTGGTCCCCCTTCTTTGTCTTCCTCCTTTGGAAGCCAGTCTCCCATTGTGGGAGAGCACATTTTCCAGAAGTTTCTTGAGAAGGCACTGAGGAGGTAAGCTTTATCTCTGAAGATACCTTTATCCTCATATTCTTTTAACCTGGTGGTACTGACTCTCAGATTGGAAATAATTTCTCCTCAGAGTTTTGAAAGTACTACTTCCTTATCCTCCTATCCTACAGAATTTTGGTTTTTGTGTATGACCCTGTTTTGTTTTCCTCTCTGGAGGAAAACATTTAGAACCATCCTTTCCCTCAGCATTTTGAGAATTAAAAATGATGTGCCTTCACATGGTCTGTTTTTTATTGACTTAATGGAGCCTTAATGGACTCTTACCTAGAGAGTCAGGCCCGAATCTACAAATGATAAAATAATGCTTTGCTTTTTGTTTGATCTGGCTAATCAAATATTCAGACTGCTTTCATTCCTCCCTCTCTTTTTCCTTCTTTCTCTTGCCATTCTTGTATAGTACTATAACCAATTGTAACCACTTGCAATTTCAGCATGATTTGATGCTATCAGGCTACAAATAAATACTTGTTTATGCTCTGATTCAGCCAAGAAGTTCTCTGCGTCATTAATGAGCGCCGTGTTCCCTGTAGGAATATTCGCTGATATGTTGACCTACATACAGTGAAACATTAAAGTGAGACAACCAAGATTAGTGTTGAACTTCACAGATACAATCAGCAGAAAAAATCTCAAAAGCACAGATAATAGTACCATGTTGTAAAGTGTACAATGTCAGAAGAAAGTTATAATTTTGTATATTATATTTGCTTTAATTTACTCAACTGTGTTTTTGGTAATAGTTGTTTAACAACCAGTCTTCACAAATCCTGAAAATTTGAAGTTATTCTCATGCACCAGAACAAGAGAAACCAGCTTATCACTTCACATCCTTCAGTTTTGGAAATTTTTAAAATTTATTTTTATGCTAATACATAAAAGTTGTACATATTTGTGTGTACCGTGCACTGTTTTGATGCACTTGTGCACTATATAATGTTTAATCGGGATAAACATCTGTGGACTCAAACATTGATCATTTTTGTATGGTGAAAACATTCAGAATCCTTTCTCCTGGCTTTTTGTGGCATAGAGTGCTTCTGTGTCCTCTAGCATCACTGTACTAATGAAATTGCCTGCCACATCCTGTGTTAATCCCTGTGGGTCATCTTCCCCTCATCTGTACCCTGTTCCACCTGCCTCTCATAACCACCCCTTGAATCTCAGCTTCTGGGAGAGCAACTTTCCCAGATTCCACATGAGAGAGTTCACACAGTACCTGCCCTCCAAGCCCAGCATACTGCTTATCACATGATCCCCAGTTCCATCCGTCTTGTTGCAAATGACGAGACCCTCTGCTCGGTATTGGACACTGTACCCATTCACCCACTGTGGGACACTTAGGATGCTTTCACTTCAGTGAAATTGCAGATGTCTCTTAACAGACTGCATCCATCTCCTTTGGATGTATAGCAGGAGCAGGAGGTTTGGCATGTGGTGGCTCTGTACTTAAATTGTTTGAGGAACCGTGGTGTTTTCCATAGTAGCCATACTACACTCTCTCCAGCACTCACTATTTTTATTGTTACTAGTAGTGGTTGTTCTCCCTGGAGTGAGACAGCTCAGGGTTTCACTTGCATTTCTCCCAGTGATTAATGATATTGAGGATGTTTTCATGTATCCATTGCCCATTGCTATGTCTTCTTCCTCTTCCTGTTCCTTCTCTTCTTCCTCTTCCTGTTCTCTTCCTTGTGTTAGTGATAAGCCCAGGGTTTTGCCCATCCTAGGCAAGCAGTCAGTATCAGTGAGCTGCACCCCAGCATTCCATGTGTTCTTTTGAGGAAAGCCTACTTAAGTGTATCATCCTTTTTAGATTGGGTTATTTTTTGTTTTGCTCTTGAGTTATTGGAGTTCCTCATATATTATGGATAATAACTCTTGATTTTTTTCTTTGCTATGTAGAAGTGTTTTAGTTTGGCATAATTCCTTTCATTCTTTTTTGCTTTTATTTCTTGGGCTTTCAAGTTCTTATCTGAAACATCTTTGCCCATTTTAATGTCTAAAGTATTTCCCTGGTTTTCTTCTAGTAACTTAATAGTTCTGGCCACTGAGCTCTGCATTAGCAGACACTTCAGTCCACTGAGCTACCTGGCTGGCCCTTTTTTTTTTCTACTTCCAACTTTACATGCATATATCTGGTAATATGAATAACTAGTTGGAAGACAACAAATACTGCGAAATTCTGTATCACTTGTAATTTTTGTTTGAATTCTAATTTGTACTCTCTAAAAAAATTTTAAAAAGTCTGTCAAAGAAATGTTCAGAACCAGAAGGCTTCACTGCTGAATTCTACCAAATATTCAAAGAACTAATACTAATTCTTCTGAAATTATTCCAAAGAGTTAAAGAAGGTGAATTCTTCCAAACTCATTCTGTGAAGCATGCAGACATAACAAAATCAGAGACATAACAAAAAAATAATAAAAAACAACAAAAAAGAAAACTGTAGGTCGATATTCTTGATGAACACGTATGTAAAACTTCTCAACAAAATACCAGCACAGCACAACCAACAGCACATTAAAAAGATGATTTACTATGATTAGGTGGGATTCATACCAGGATGCAAGGATGATACAACATGTACAAGTCAATAAACATGGTACAGTGCATCAGTAGAATAAAGAAAAACCATATGATCAGCTCAATAGGTGCAGAACAGGCATCTTATAAAATTTAACATCAATTCCTGAAAAAAATTCTGAACAAAAGTATAGGAGGAACACGCCTTAAAATAAGTTACAAAGACCATAGATGATAATGAGCCAACACCTAATGCCATGCTGCATGTGGAAGCGCTGACAGCATTGTGAGACCTGGCACCAGGCCAGGGAGATGGCTCAGCAGAGTAAGCGCTTCCCTGGCAAGCACAAGGGCCTGAGTTCAGTCCCCAGTTCTGCAAAAAAAAAAAAAAAGGAAAAAGAAATTGGCACAAGGCAAGGTCACCTTCACCACTTTCATTCCACACAGTCCTAGAACCCCTAAGCGAGCAATTAAACGAAAGGACATCCAAACTGGAAAGGAAGAAGTCAAGTTGTCAATGCTCGATAATTCTTTGATCTTCTATACAGAATACCCCAAAGATGACTAATAAAACCTGTCTGAACTCTGCGTTTTGGTTTCAGGGTACAAAATCAATACACATCAGCAGCACTGCTGTAGGCCCATAGTGAATTATGTGAAGTAGAAATCATGAAAGTAATCCCATGTACAATGTCTACAAAAAATAAGATGCCATAGGATAAATTTAACCACAGAAGTAAAAGATCTTCACAATGAAAATTATAAAACATTAATGAAAAAAGTGAAGAACCCACAAAAAGTAAAAAGTAACCCTATGTTGATGGATTGGAAAGAACATTGTTAAAATGTTGATATTTTCCAAAGCAATCTATAGATTTAATGCAATGTCAATCAAAATAACAGTGATATCCAGGAAATTAGGGGGCAAAATTCTAAAATTCATATGGGAATACAAAAACCTTTTATACTACCCAAGTTCAAAATATACTACAAAACAGTAACCATCAAAACATGCTATAGGGCCGGGGAGATAGATAGCCGAGGTGCCTGCCTGGAAGTGCAAGGTCTTGAGTTCGATCCCTGATTGGGGGAAAAAAAAAAAAACAGATGCTATTGACATAAAAATAGATGCACAGAACAACAGAACAAAATAACCTGTAAATCCATGCAAACATTTACAAAAAATTAATTTTTTTTTTTTACAAAGATGGTAACATAAATTGGAGAAAAACAGTCTTTTTAAGAACTGATACTGAGAAAATAAAAAGAAATGGTACTTGGAAAATTGGTTATATACTTGCATAAGAAAAAAACTACATACACCGTTCTCTCTTGCTAGTTATAAAAATCAACTGAAAAGAAAGCCTTAAATCAGGCTGGCCCCAGCCCCAGGGCATGTGGAGATGGTGTTTGAGACTGGGTGTGCACCTGTAATCCCAGAGCTTGGGAGGCTGAAAACAGGAGAATCACAAGGAGTCCTATATATGCAGTGAGACTCTGTAGACCCTGTAGACACTGCACTGTACTAAATACTTAAAAAAAGAAAAAAATGATTAAGAAAATCTGTTCCTTTCCATAGACCAAAAGAAATGCACAGTACTTCTGTCCAGACCATCCTGCTTACATACATAGATAAATCTCTTTTCCCTATATCTTTTCCTGTCCTCCTCAACTCAGTAACTCTTTCCTTTTGAATAAGTTTATTCCCTTTTCCCAGTATCTTTTTTTTTTATCAGAACCAGGAATTGAACTCAGGCCCTTGTGCTTGCCAGGGAAGTGTTTATTCTACTGAGCCATTTCCCTGGCCCCTCCCAGTATTTATTGTACCCTTCAGATTTCATTTTTGTCTTTAAGATTCTCACGCTAAGGAGACAATACAATGTTTGCATATGCAGGTCTGATTAATTTCACTTCACAATACATTCTCTAATTGCCTTCATTTACCAACAAAAGAGTCAAATTTATCCTGTTTTATAGCTGAATAATATTCCATTATGTAAAAATACCACTTTTTTTTTTTTTAGAAACGAGGTTGAACTCAGGCCCTTGTGCTTCCCAGGGAAATGCTTATTCCACTCAGCCATCTCTCCAGCCCTATAAATTTCTTTTCTTTCTTTTTTTTTTCTTTCAGAATTTGGGATTGAACTCGGGCCCTTGTGCTTGCCAGGTAAGCACTTATTCTACTGAGCCATCTCCCTGGCCCCCATACCACATCTTCTTTATCCATTCTTCAGTCGATGGGCATTTGGGCTGTTCCCAGGATTTAGCTATGACAAATTGTGCTGCTATAAACGTGGATCCACATGTATCACTGTGGTATAAGGTTTACATTTCTTCTGGAAAAATACCCAGGAGGGAAATAGCTGGCTCAAATGGGATCTCCAGCCATAGCTTTTGAAGGAATCTCCACACTGATTTCCATAGTGCAACAACCTGCACTCCCAGGTTGCAGAAGGGTTCCTTTTCCTGATGGGAGATTTTTATTTTACTGACTCAATCTCTTTACAGATTATTAGTCAATTCTGGCTTTCTGTTTTTCATAATTAAATCTTTGCAGGATATAGATGTCTAGGAAATTGTCCATTTCTTCTAATTCATTGGCATATAGGGTTTTTTTTAATGTATTTAGTACAGACTCTCACTATACAGATTGGACTCATAGTGATCCTGTTTTCAGCCTCCTGAGCACTGGGATTACAGTTGCGTGCCACCATGCCCAGTCTCAATCCTGGGTTCAGCACACCCTGGGGGTGGGGCCGGCACAGCATGTAGGGGGTCGAACCCACTCCCTGTGTCTGCCTAAGCAGGCGCTTTAATCTGCTGAGCTATTTGGCCAGCCCAGCATATAGTTGTTAATCATGATCTGCAAAGATCTTTTGTATTTCTGTGATGTCAGTTGTAAAATCATTATTTATATCCCTGACTTTAAGGCTTTTTTTCTCCTTGGTCTAGCTAAATGTCACTTTTCTTTATTGCTTTGAAGATGTAGCTCAACATTTTGTTGATCCTTTATGTTGTTTTTAGTTTGTTTCATTTCTTCCCTTTATTATGTATTTATATCTACTCACTTTAGCTTGGTTTTTATTCTTATATATCTGGTTTTCTGCAATATCTTATAGGCTGTCTATCAAGATACTTCTGCCTTTCTTTCTGCAGGCAGATGACTATAATTTTCCCTATTAGAGGCTGGGCATAGTGGCACGTGCTTGTAATGCCAGTCCTCCCGAGGCTGAGATAGGAGAATCCCTGCAAGTTTGATACCAGCCTGGGCTACAAAGTGAGTTCAAGCTCAGCCTGAAGTGCATCGTGAAACCTTGTTTCAAAAAAACGATAAATGAATTAAAAAATAATTTCCCTCTTAGTCCTTTTGTTATATTGGAGTATTTTTCTTCTTAATTTTGTCTGTTCTTTCTCTGGGACTCATACAGATCATCTTCTAATAAAATACTGTCTATTTCATAAATCTTTGCCTTGTGCTCCATTTTACAAAATATTGTCTCCACTTCGCCTTTCAGCCTGCTGTTGATGGGCATTTTTTTTTTCTAGTTTGAAGCTGTTAGGAAAAAACAAACGAACAAAAACCACAAAAAACTGAGTAGAAGCCAGAGATCTTGCAGCTATATCGCTTATAAAACATTAAACAAAAAACTTTTTGTGATAGAGTCTCACTAAGTTTCCAGTGTTTTATAACTGGAAACTGTTTTATAACTGGGCTCAAACATGCAGTCCTCCTACATTATCCTGTGGAAGTGCTGAGATTACAGATGGAGCTATGATGTTCTTCTATATGTATTTTGGTAAATGTATGTGCTTTTTTCTTTTTTAAAAAATGTATTTAGTGTCTCACTACACAGCTTGGACCCATAGCGATCCTCCTGTTTGCAGCTCCCCAGCGCTGGGCTTGCACATGTGTACCACCACAACAGGACATGGTTTCTGGCTCAGTGTACCTTGGCAGCCCACACATCAGATGGTGCCAAGGATCAAACCCTGGTCCCTGTGCTTGCCTAAGCAGGCACTTAGTCCACTGAGCTATCTCACTGGACCTGTGTGAATGTTTCTGCTGGCTCCTGCTGCCAGGAGCAGGTAACAAGCTGTGTGTGCTAACAGGCTTTCAAAGTGGGTGTGCAGTTTACACTCCCACCAGTGGTGCTGTCCAGGGCACAGCAAGGAGAACCACTGCACTGGGACCTTCGTACTCAGGTCACAGGATGCACTACTGACATACCCTGGCTGGAGAACTTTATGGGACATTGGGGCTGCTAGAGGCTGTCTGGCACAGCACTGTGCTAGACACATGCAGCATATGCTGCGGGATGTGCCCAGCCTGGCTTGTGGGAAGCCCACTGTTCATGCCAGGCCTTTTGAGTTCTCACTTCCAGCCAGGACAAGCGTGACTATCACACCTGTGTGTCATGGATGGTCACACTGTTGAACCTCCACAAGCTGACTCCAAGAGCCCCTCTCCACTTATACCATCTCACTGCAGTACATTTTCCTTTGGCTGGTGTCTATAAAAGGTGATGAGATTTAACAGCTCTCTTCTCTGTATTTCAAGGTGACAGATACAGCCCTTTTCAAGGTCAGTGGCAGTGTACTCAGGTTCACGACATGGGATCAGACTCTCCAATTTAATTCCCAGGCTATATTGAACTCGTGGTGTGATTTTGAAGATGTCCTTTTACCTTTCTGATGCTCAACTGACTTGACTGTAGAATAATCACTGATGCAAAGCACAGTAAATCTTAGGTTACAGCACAATTATAAATTATTATTTATAGTAACTTGGATTTAATCAGTTTGGTAATAAAAACCTTTGGGAAGGGATCTTCATAAAGTCTCAGGCTGGGGATCAGAAGACAGAAAAAATAAGGAAGTGACAGTGAGAAAAAGGAGGTGTCTGGAGAGCCAGTGACAATTTCTCAATTCTGGCTGGTTCTCAGCAAAAGTAAGGCTCCCCAGTTATCTAGGTGAAGGGGCCGATGCAGAAATACATTTTGCCACTAGAGGGCAGCACGAGTGCGGTTGGGTATCAAACAGGTGCCAACACTTCCAAGTCAAAAGTGGCTATTACTTCCTCACTTTTTAAAAGCAATCTTCTTGCTGGGTGGTGTGGCACACACTTATAATCCCACCACATGGGAAGCTGAGGCAGGAGGATCACCATAAGTTCAAAACCAGCCTAGAGTACACAGCAAGACCCTATCTCAACAAACAACATTAACAAAAAACAAAGGGAAATAACTCCTGTTCCTTCCCAACACTGCCACCACGCCACTGCCTAGTCCCCGCCTTTGCCCTTCTGTCCATTACTCTTGTCATTACTCTACTGCCTGTGGAGTAGAAACACTGTCTATAAAATCACAGGTAACAGAGAAAGAGGATTTTTTAAAGCAATTTGTACCATGTCTGCCAAGCAGGGCATCTTTGCTCCAGAGTGGAATTACATGAGATGTAGATGCAGGAAAGAAGAAAACAAACAAACAGGCTTAAAAGGCTGAACATTGAACTTGTTTGCTTTTCCTGGTGCTGATGTTACTGTCATCTCCAAGGAGTCACTGGAGGCCACACTGGCCACTAAGGAAGCAGGATCCACACGCTTCACTCACCGGGGGTGGTGGGCAGAGGCAGCAGTTTCCTGCAGGGTGTATTCACCCATCAGGGGTGCTCTGGGCCAGCCACCAACCTCCCTGCTCCCCTAGATGCTTGAGAAGAAGCAACTGTGGCCAGAAGCAGCTGAGGAGAACCTTGGAAAAGTTCAAATTTACTTTTTTTCATGCTAAAAAGAAATTAGCATGAGCTGGGCATAGTGGCACATGCCTGTAATCCAGCAGTCCAGTAGGCTGAGGCAGGAGGATTGGAGTTTGAGGCCAGCCTCAGATACAGAATGAGATACTGTCTCAAAAGAAAAAAAAAAAAACCACACAGGCACAACGTTGTAAATGCAATTAATGCCACTAAATATGATGCTTAGAAATGGCCCAAATAGCAACTTTTATGTTACACATTTATAATTACATTTTTTCTCTATTTTTAAGGAAGAGTGTTTAGGGTCTCACTACTAGATGGGACTTACAGTGATCTGCCTGTTTACAGCCTCCCAAGAGCTGAGCTACAGGGGCCACCATGCCCAGTCTCAATTGCATCTCAGCATGCCTCGGGGGCGGGGCTGGCACAGCAGGCCCGGGGATTGCACCCCCAGCCCCTGCAACTACTCGCAGGCACTTCAACCTGCTGAGCTATTTGGCTGGCCCCTATAATTATAATTTTTATGTCATAATTAAAAGTTTTCCTTTTCAAACCATGCGTGATGGCACACGCCTGTAATCTCATTAGGCAGGAGCTTGAGGCAGAAGGATCACTGCAAATTTGAGGCCAGCCTGGGTTGCAAAGCCTGAACTACATAGCAAGACCTTGTCTCAAAAATCAAATAAATTTTGTCAGTGAGAAACAGCCAAAATCCCAGTTCAGGCAGAACTCACGTGGGCCCTATACTCTTCAACACTATGGGTGTGAGGGGTGCAGTTGACCGAAGGCAGGAGGTTGAAGGATGGGTCTCCTGTCTTCATGCCAACTTATTAACGTTCTGGGTCTGCATCTCTTTTTTTGAGATAGGGCCCCACTTTATAGTCCCAGCTGGCAATGAACTTGTAATACTCCTGCCTCAGCCTTTAGAGTAGCTGGGATTACAAGTGTGCACCCTGCTTGACCGAGTTGGTATTCTTTTTTTTTTTTTTACTGGAGAAAAAAGTGTATATTTAGAATTAGCCAGCTGGACTCAGTTTAGATGATCCCAATTTTGTTGGCAACATCCAACTCATCATAATCAGGAGTCAGCAGAACATACGCCTTCTTCTCTCCATCAGGCCTGATTAGGATATTGACCTTGGCAACATGGATGTCATAGAGCTTCTTTATGGCTTGTTTGATTTGGTGCTTATTGGCTTTGACATCTGTAATGATCACGAGTGTCTTGCTGTCCTCTTTCTTTTTCATGGCTGACTCTGTGGTCGAGAGGGAACTTGATGATGGCATAGTGGTCAAGCTTGTTTCTCCTGGCAGTGCTCTTCCAAGGGTATTTGGGCTGCCTCTGGAGCTGCAGTATCTTGGGACAGTGGAAGGTAGTGACATTTGTATCTTCTTTTTGTGGCTGTGGATGCCTTTCAGCATGGCCTTCTTAGCCTTCAAAGCTTTTGCTTTGGCTTCAGCTTTGGGAGGGCAGGGGCAGGGGCTTCCTTCTTCAGCTTCATTACCATCTTGGTAAAAAGGCTTTCTCTGGGTTAATGTTCTGAGAATATAGTGGATGTGCGCAGCCCAGATGCCCAGGCTGGGAGGTTCGGGTTCCTTTTTGTTCCTCCTACTGCATGCTGCCTGGATTCTGTTTGGAAATAGGCCCTTCACTTCTGGTCCTCTGCAGTTCCTCTGTCTCCTGCATCACCAGCTCTATCCTGCCTGCCTCTACCATGGCTGGTTTGACCTGGGATTTACAGGAATTCCCACTCCCCCAAGCACCTGGCTGCTGCGGTGGCCTTGGCCCTTGCCCTGCCCATGTGTTGCTGTGAAGTGGAGTGGCGTTTTCAGTTCATGGTTGTGGCTCTGCATGACAACCGCGGTTTTGTTGGGCTCACTGATATGGCCCAGATGCCTGGTGTCATGAATGCTGGAGAACCTGAGTGGCCTCAACTTCCCAAGGCCGACTTGGGTTCTGGCATTTCCCTCTTTCTTCTGGTGTGATGAGTCTGTGTGACTCTTAGAGCTCAAATTTTTGTTTTCTTTGGAGGCAGGCTCTCACTGTGCAGCCCAGGCTGGTCTCTATCTTATTGTAGCCTCCAGCCTCAGCCTCCTGAGTGCTGGGATCCCCGTCCTCCCATGTCACCCTTCTGCCTCCAGTGGCCGGGCCTTGCCAGCCCTGGAGCACCCCTGGCAATGCTCAGTGTGGGGTGCAGCTATGGACAGGAACCAAGCCCTGGGGTGAAATGCTGCCAGCCCAGCCCAGAGCTGGCTGTGAGCTCCCAGCCTCCGCCCCAGTCCTGGGTCGAGTTCTGCTTGGCCTAGGCAGAGCCCTGTGGCCTGGCCAGCTGGTGGTGTCCAGTGGCTGGTGCAGGGCAGCTTCTGTTACCTGTGCCTAGAGTCACAGGTGAGGGAAGACGCTGTCTGTGCTCCAAGGCCAGGGTATCCCAACTGCACTTCTGCAGAGCTGGAAGCCTGCAGGTCAGGGTGCGCAGGAGCCCAGGATTACTAAGGGTGTGGAGGCCTGCAGCGCCCAGAACGAAATTCATGGGGAGCACAGATTGGAAAACCCAGTGACCTCAGCCAGCAAAAGAGACAATTCAGGTGCATTAGGCACACAGCAGCTCCCTGAGGAAGGTGATCATCCAGAAAAAAAGAAAAGCAGAACAAACACCGTCCTGAGTGCCTGCGTGCCTGCTAGTGGCTTCATGAAATTTTGATGTTTCAAAAAAAGGAAACAGCTTTATAGATGCAGGTGAAGTCTGTATGTGGCCTCCTGGATCCTCCCCTCCCATCCTCTCCCCTATCCTTGAAACTTAATTGTGATTTTCAGGTCCTTTTTTTGTTTTTTTTTGACTACTGCAAATATCATGTCCATAAATTACAATGCTGCATAAGTTTAGCTATCATGTACAATATTCAGGTTTTGTTTTTATTTATTTATGTTTGTGGTGTTGCTGGGAATTTAACCCAGGGCCTTCACACTGAGCTATACCATAAGCCTTTTGAAGAATTTATTTTTAATTTTGAGAGAGGATCTTGTTAAATTGATAAATTGCTCAGGATGGGCCTGAACTTGAGGCCCTCCTGCCTGTGCCTCTGCCTCATTCAGTGCTGATATTATTGGGTGCGTGCCTGCTTGCCCAGCCATTTTTTGTTATATGCTGTAGCTTCTCCCAGCCATATGCCACCTCACTTAGCTTAAAGGAAACATGCACACATGTGCACATGCAGACCCACACCCACACACACACATTCATGTACAGGACACACACACACACATGCATGCACACATGCCCTTTTACTTTAGAATAGTTCAAGCTTTACAGAAAAAAAAAATGGGAAATGTTGCAGGGTATTCCCATGTACTCTCACACCCAATTTCAGTGTCTTTTGCAGTAATTTTATCACCCCTATGGCTGACTATTATTAAATATCAGTGGTGATATGACTTAGAGCCCTTGTTTTATTCAGATCTCTTACTTTTTAGTTAGCGCTCCTGTTCCAGGCCTAAACCTCCCCAGGACATGGCATTACCTCTGTGCGCCTGGCCTCCAGGGACCTCTCAGTGGTGAAAGTGACGCTCTCGGGGTTTCCCTTGTGTTCTGGAGATTGGCCTCAGTGTGGGGCCTGGTGGTTTTCTGTGGAGGAGAAGGGCCTGGGTTCTTAGAGGAAAGCTCTCCCAGCTAAGTTAGATGGAAGCAATGAGGTGGTGGGAGGGTGGCCCCAAGACACAGGGAGCCAGGCCTGAGGTGCTGGCAGAGGCCCAGCCCCACAGCCTCTCTGGAGGTGGCTGGCAGCTTGAGATGCCCACAGACAGCCTCACCCAGCAGAGCAGGACCAGAGCACCCTGACCCAGGTGGCCTTCAGCCCTGAAGCACCTAGAGAAGTGCGACTGGAGCCCCCAGACCTGTCTTGCCCCTCACTGCACACCTCATATCCCTGCTGGCCATTGGTAGCCCAGTGGCCACACTTATGAGCCACTGCTGCGGTCTGCTGTGCTTTGACCCATGCTGTACCTGCACTGTGTTTTGCCACAGCCACCCATTTTGGGACCCTCCTGTCTCTCCCAAGCTTTCTCTCACTAAGCCTGTCCTGCTCGAATCTCCTGGTCCACTCTTCGGGACTGGGCGCCCCTAGCCCAGCACACTCGACATTGCACAGGTCAGGGGTCACTTCCCCATGACAGTGACCCAGATGTGCATGTGTCTGCAGCCAGCTGTGGTTGTTGGTGTTACCGTTGGCCACCTGTCTCTTTGAGGTAGGGTTTCTGCTACCGTTTCCTTGTTCTGCTCTACCTGTTTGGAGAGGAATCTCAGTTATTGTTGTAGAAAACAGACCCAACACAGGAAGCAATACCAGCAAGGTTCAGGAAGCAGCCCTGCCTAGGATCTCTCCCAGAGTCAGAGCTCTACCCAGAAGGACTTTGTGACTTTTATAGGAAGGGCAAGCTGGAAAGTACAAAGGCAAATTTGGTGCATCATGATTGGAGGGTTGGTGACATCAAGGGTTGCTAAGGGAGTTTAAATATCTCAGATTACATTGCAAGGTCATCAGGTAAACAAACATGGATTATGCAAAGGAAAAATGTCCTGGTGCCTTTGAAGTTACATTGCAAGGCCATCAGTTAGTTACACAAAGGCAGTGAAGAGTTTATACCAAGGCAGAAGTGTTCTGTTATTAGGCCTGCTGGACATGTCTGCTGGGGCTTGGTGGGCACCCAGGACAGGGTTTATTCAAAATTTTTAATTTCCCCCTTCATTACCAGGCAACTTCGGTCACTCTAAAAATAACCAAGATAAGGGCCAGCCAGATAGCCCAGGGGACTAAAATACCTGCCTAGGCAGAATGCAGTGGCTGGGGTTTGATCCATGTGCCCTTCAAGGGACATCCAATGACTTGGGCACCCTCTGCATCCCAACATCAGCCTGGTGCTCCCCAGGGCTGGCTGGCAGAACCAGGGCTCAGAGCTGGACTGCATGGCCAGTGGGGAGGTGCTGGTTCCCTCGTGTCCACCAAAGAAGTTTGTCCCTAGTGTCTCAGACTTTTCATCTCTGCCTCAGCTTTTGGGGTAGAGGAAGTGGATCAGTGGGGGGAAGTTGGCTCCCATTGCTGAATGCCCCCAAAAGTGCAGGCTCTGAAGAAAGCAAACTAAGGTAAGTCACTGCCACCACCAGTACTCAGTCACTGGACTGCTTGAACTCATGTACACCTGGGTCACCCTGAGGGCTCTGTAGCCATGACTGGGTCAGCTGTGTGCACCACACATGACACTCTGCAGGCTCCAAACAATGACCACAGCCTGGCCATGCCCTGATGAGCTGGGGCACCTCCTGTGACTCACTAGGGGAAGTGGAGACAAAGTGCCATCACCTCAGAGCCTGCACTTTTGGGGGCATTCAGCAATGGGAGCCAACTTCCCCCCTCTCACCTCATCACAGCTGTGCCACACACTGAGGACAACAGGCGAGGAGACATGGTCGACACAGAGCTGGGTCTGGGGATCCTTATGGGCTGCACTGACCAGGGGTGACTTCAGGCCTGGGCTACAAACCCAGATGCAGCCTGTTGCTATCTGGAGGGGAGAAGTAGGGCAGAAGGGGAGGGGTGGGTCTGGTAGGGCTGGGTAGGGATGTGTCCTGTTGGGGGTTGCTGAGTTGGTGATCAGATCCCTAGGGCTATATAAGCACAACTCTTTTTTGACCCTGTGACCTTGCTTGGAAATCACCTTTCCACCTCTTCCTCTGGAATGACTGTACTGGTGGGCTGGAGCACCATAACAAGGCCCTTTGAGCTAGGGAGGTGCAATAATAGGTGTGTACTGTCTCCTGGCTCTGGAGGCTGGAGTCTGAGGTGCAGGAGTTGGCAGGGCTGCTTTCTTCTCAGGGCCCCAAGAGAGCATCTAGCCCAAGGCCCCTCCTCAGCTTGGCTATGGCGGCCTTCTCACTGCAACTTCATACTGTCTTCCCTCTGTACCTGTCTCCATCCAACCATCCTCTTGTATAAGGAAGCCAGTCAGAGTGGACTAGGGCCCTTCATAATGGCACCTTTTAAATTAGTTATCTCTTTAAAATGCAAATTAAAACAACCCCAGGAAGAGTGGCCATCCTTAAGAAATCGAAAAATAACAGATACTGGTGAGTTTGTGGGAGAAAAGAACACTTCTTGTGGGAATGTAAGCTAGTATAAATCATTACGGAAATCAGTGTGGACATTCCTCCAAAAACTAAAACTAAAAATTCCACTTGGCCCAGCTATTCCCACTTCTAGGTATCTTCCCCAAAAGTTAAAGGCATTGTATTATAGTGACATATGAATATGCACATTTATAACAGCACAAATCACAATAGGTAAATCTTGGAAGCAGCCTATATGTCCATCAGCGATGAGCAGAGAAAGTGTAGTATTTACATACAGTGGAGGACTAGTCTGCCATAAAAATAAACTTGAGTCATTTATAGAAAATGGAAGGGCCAGGGTGATAGCTCAGCAGCACAGCTGAGTGCTCAGCCTGCCTGGCAAGCACAAGGTCCTGAGTTCGATTCCCAGTACCTATAATAGCAAATGGACGCACCTTGAGACCATAATGTTCAGTGAAATAAATCAGATATGTGGGCCTAAATATGGCAAGGTTTCTCTTCTATGAGAAATGCAAAATATAAATAAAAAAAATTAAAGATGCAGTACGCAATGCTTTCTGTGATTCTGGTTGTAAATTGAACTGGACGGGGATGGAATTCAATTTCTCCATAAGATCAACATTGAACCCAACCACTGAATTGATTTGTTTCATGTGCAACTTGGTTTATGATCAGAATCATGGAAAGAATTAGGTTTATGAGCCAGGATACCACTGTAACAGGAAATAGGGAAACAGATTGTTCTCAGATGGGCAGGAAGTCAGGGGACAGAGGGAGGCAGGAGGGAGAGGAGGGGAGGGGGAAGAATGAATTGAGATGGGTTCTATACACACACCAACTCCACTCAAGGGGTGTAAGCTGGATGGGCGGCCAGCGTGTGCTAATACAAGTTAGGAGCCAGAAACAAAAATAAAGATGCAGTCACCTCAGGGTACTTCATAAGTGGTAAGGGCAGATCCTTGGGCAACACAGGAATCGGGGGGAGATGGGGGCAGGGAGACCAGGTGGGCCAGGGACCTTTGGTCTTCTGACCACCTTAGGGTCAGATTATCCCAACTTCTTTTCTTGCTGATTCAGGCCTTGAACAGATGATGTTCCACTAGGACAAGGCAAAGTGTGTCTGACACTTCATGCACGGGACGCAGTACTATGTGACTCTTCCAGTCTGGGTTCACCTTCTTCCCTTCAGGAAGGGACAGGGAAGTGCTGCCCTGCTGAGTCCAGGTGCTAATGTCCCCGAGTAGCTGTTGTCTCAGATCTATCACCTGACTTTCCCAGCACCAGATGAAGTGGATGTTTTCATACCTGCTTGACGTGGTGGAGGTGTGGAAAGGTGGACACAGGCTCATAGGCCACAGGGTGTGGGAGGGGAAGAGGAAGGACAGGCCCCGGGTATGGGATCTGGAAGCAGAATGTTTCCTGTTGAGCTGCTCTTCCTAGTGCGATCCACAGAGCTTGTCTCTTACCGTCCAGCAGTGGAGGATAGGCCTTCACCATAGCAGTGCAAAGGGGAACAGCCACTGAATGGTTGAGAAAGCAAAGGTGTGCGAGCTTTCCAGGGTGGGCACAGCTCCACAGGCCAGGTCCTGCCTCCTGGTCTTGGAAACCGCACAACAGCAACAAAGCCAGTGAGCATGTGCATACTTCCAAGAAGTGGATAGGCAGAAAGTTACTAAAATAGAAGAGGGCTTGCGAGGTAGCTCAGTGGACTAAGCACCTGCTTAGGCAAGTGCAGGGACCAGGGTTTGATGCCTAGTGCCACATGTAGCACTGGCCCTGCTACTGGACACATGGAGCCAGTTACTAAGACCGGACATGATGGCGCATGCCTGTAATGCCAGTGCTGGGGAGGCCAAAACAGGTCACTACAAGTCCAAGCTGTGTAGTGAGACCCTGTACCAAATACATGAAAAGAAAGAAAGAAAGAAAATATTATAAGAGTAGCTCAAAATACCCAAGGTGAGAAGTCACATGAAAAGACTCACAGAGGAGCACCAGGGGCCAGGACAGCCCAGGTTGGTGTGCCTCGAAAGTGTCAGCAGTGTCCACTTCCAGAAGGAAGGGCTCACCCAAAGCACAGTCCCCGACCGGGAGCTGGGGCTCTCTCCGGGGCAGTGAAATGCAGGGAAGCAAAGAGGTGCCGCACAGCCCTTTCTGCAGGAGCAGTTTGTGTGGCAGCAGAGATGAGATCATGTGGGTTTTGAAACATGGAGAGCTCAGGGGCTGGGGGTTTGATCCCCGGGTCTGCCACGCTGGCCCTGCCCCGGGGGTGTGCTGAGAAGGCAATTGAGACTGGGCATGGTGGTGCATGCCTATAATCCCAGCTCTTGGGAGGCTGTAAACAGGAGAATCACTAGGAGTCTGATCTAGTAGTGAGATCCTGAACATCCTGTAGACCCTTCTGTAAAATATATAAAAGAAGAAGAAGAAGAAGAAGAAGAAGAAGAAGAAGAAGAAGAAGAAGAAGAAGAAGAAGAAGAAGAAGAAGAAGAAGAAGAAGAAGAAGAAGAAGAAGAAAGAAGCGTGGAGAGCTGTCCTAGCCCATTCCTAGTCCTCCAGCACACCAAGGACTGTGCAGGAAAACTCAACCTACTAAATAATTCAGACTTAACCTAGAAACTAAATGTGGTGCAGTGGTGCAGCCATGCAATTCCTGAACTCAGGAGGCTGAGGCAGGATGGTCATTATGAATTTCTAGCCTGGGATACATAGTGAGTTCAACATAGTAAACTACATATAGTGAGTTCTTGTCTCAAAAATAAAAAATCCTTGGGCCGGTGAGATAGCTCAGTGGACTAAAGCAAATGCCTAGGCAAGTGCGGGGACTGCAGTTCGATCCCTGGCACCACAGGCTGTGCCAGCACCACTGCTGGGGGCACTGAGCCAGCTAGAGTCTGGGTGTAGTGACGCACGCCTGCAATCCCAGCCCCGGGGAGGCTGAAAGTAGGAGGATCACCACGAGCTTGAGCTGCGTAGTGAGACCCTGTAACAACCAAATACATTAAAAATAATAAATAACCCTAACAAGACAAAACAGGAACTGGTACAGCATTTATGGAAGGAAAAGAAAAATGACGGAAAGAAAAACATGAACATGAAAGAAAAATGGGAAAGGAGGAGTAAGACATAGAGCACCTACTAGAAAACCGTGTGTTAGGGGAAGCTCCAACGAGACCCCAGATGTTATTGTATATAATGAAGCCATAAAAGAAATAACTGTTCCATAAGAGAAATATGGATTTTTTTCCCAATTTTTTTTGGCATGAGAATCGAACTCAGGACCTTGTACTCCTCAAACAGATGCTTATACTGTTGAGCTATCTCCCCAGCCAATTTTTCTACTTTAAAAAATTATTAGCATCATTCATAAAGGTAAAAATAGGTGAGCAGGGTGAAATTCAGCATTGATGAGTGACTAATCTCTCTCAGCTTGGAAACCTCAAGAGATGAGCAAGAAAAAGAACAAATTCATTAGAAAACATAGGTAAAAATTAGTAAGGAAATAAGTGAGAGTAGAGGAAGTATAGATTCTTTTTTTAATCCATTTAAAGATGTTTAACCTTATCACAGGAAATATAAATGCCTCACTCAGCTAAGATTTTCATCTGTCAGCTAGGCAAGACGCCCTGTGCTGGGGGGCCCCACCATGGCGCTGAGTGGGGGGAGACGACCGCCTCCCCTATGCTGAGGGAAGCTTTGGAAACTTCAGATCCTCAGGGGCGGTGGGGCGGCTGATGCCTGCGGCTCATGCCTGCGGCTGGCTCTTCCCTCACACCTCCCGAGACCACCCGAAGGCACCCGGGTTTGCAGAGGGATGAACACCAAGCTCATGCCTGGCAGGGCTGCTCAAGCTCCAGGACACAGGAAGCAACACAGCTGTCAGTTGCAATCTGTGATGTAAATTCCGGCTCATTCATGTAACTGAATGTGGTCTGGCAGAAGCAAAGAATGAAGGCATTCATTGTAGATTGAAACTACTCTGAAATTTGTTAGAGGGGAAAAATAAAGGTGAAGAAGGATATTTTTGGAAAGCAAAAAACATTGCCTTTTGGGTAGGGAAATGAGAGAAACAAAATATATATTCATGTTTTATTGTGTGTGTGTGTGTGTATATTTATGGAAGAATACATGACGACATAATAACCCTTGTCTCCTAGTTGCTGGGGATGGCAGTGTACGCCCATAATCCCAGCACTTTGGGAAGCTGAGGCAGGTGGACTACAAATTTAAGCCCAGCCTGGGCAATTTAGAGATTTAGCAAAAGCCTAACTTCAGGAAAAAAAAAAAAAAAAATATATATATATATATATATATATATATATATATATATATATATATATATATATATATATATATATATATATATATATATATATTTTATATATATATATATATATATATATATATATATATATATATATATATATATTGATGGGAAGACTTTGGGTTCAACCTCTAGTACTGTAAACCAAAAGAATCCTGGACAGGATGAGATGAGACAAAGTGAAACTGAACAGAAAAACATTAGTTTCTAGGTCCAGAAGGGCCAGAGTACTGAGCAGCACGTAGATGGAGCTGACCAGAGTTTCACCATACACTTTTATGTACTGTAAGGATCGCATGGATTCTTACACAGTGGATGACATATATTTTAAAGTAACTGAAGTTTACTCGTGGAGTCTCTGGAGCTCAATCACTGGCAGGGCTATAATCCCTCTGAAGTTCTGGGGGTGAGTCTGTCTCTTTCAAGTATCCTGGTGTCCTGGATCTACAGACCCATCTCTCCAACCTCTGCCTCAGTGTCCATGCTGTCCGGGCCTCCATGTCACTGTGTCTTTTCCCCTTATGAGGACAGGGGTCCTCCAAGGTGGGGCCCACCCTAGATCCAGCCTATTTCATTTCAAGCTGTTTAACCAAGTACAGTTGCAAAAGTCTTTTTTCTTTTGTCTTTTTCTTTCTGGGGATTGAACTCAGGGTCTTACACTTGCCAGCCAGGCAATTATGCTATATATCCCCAGCCCTCTTTTGTCCTTTTGAGACAAGGTTTGCTATGCAGTTTGGGCTGGCTTTGAACTCACTTTGTAGCCCAGGCTAGCCTGAAACTCAGAGATTTTCCTGATTCAACTTTCTAAGTGCTAGAATTGCGGGCATGCATCACCTAGCCCAGCTCTCCTTTTTCAAAAGAGGTCTTGCTTCCAGAGTCTGGGTGGGCATGAATTAAAATAATTTAAAAAATTTAATTTCTAAGGTCTGGTCAAATAGCTCAGTGGATTAAAGTGCCTGCAAGCAGGCACAGGGGCTGGGTTCAATCCCTGCCTGGCACCCCCCCTTCCTGAGAAGGTGATTGAGGATTGAGACTGGGCGTGGTGGTGCATGCCTATAATCCCAGCTTTTAGGCTGTAAACAGGTGGATCACTATGAGTCCAATCTAGTAGTGAGACCCTGAACATCCTGTAGACCCTTCCCTAAAGTATATTAAAAAAAAGAAAGGAAAAGAAAATTTTTAATTTCTATAGTGAGATAAATTAAAGTCAGTATTTTAAAACAAACAAAATAATAATACTTTTAAAGTTAGTCTTTCCAGCTTGAGTAACCGTGATAGTCAGAATGCGTGGTAACCCACTGCCTGAACTGGAGGGACGGACAGTGCAGCTGGAGCCACCTGGCTCGTCAGCCCTGCTCACCTGTCCCTGAGGAAGAGGACAGCTGGAAACAGAGGGCAAATGGCAGTGCCCACCGAGCATAGAGAGGTGGCTGGAGGGATTCAGGCTCTGCTAACAAGCACTCAGTGGACCAGATGCATGATGTGTGTGCCCTGTAAAGTGGTGACAGCTGGGGCATGGCTGCTGAGGGTGTCTTGGGGCCTTGCTGCTAATGAGCCCATGCTTTGGGGGCTGTGGCATCGTAAGAGCAATGACCAGAAAGAAATGTTTACACATTGTCTTACTCGGCTTGAGTGGCTGTGACAAAATACAGGTGCAAGGACCCTGGCCCGAAGTGCTTCAGGGTGTGTGTGTGTGTGTGTGTGTGTGTGTATGTGTGTGTGTTCAGAGTTGGATATATTTGCATATTTGCATGCACATAGTGAGAGATCTTGGAGACAGGACTCAAGTCTAATGTGAAATTCCTCTCATGCAAACCTTGTATGCAGAACCTAAAGGGAATTTTGCACAGTATAGAGATTTTGTTCAAGAAACAGAGTTCATAGCGTAGAAATTTCTACTTGTGTCTGCTCTCAGAGAATACTGATTCAGCCCTTCAACTGTTTTCTTTCTTTTCCCTCCACTTTCTCCCTCCCCCTCCATTTCTTGGTTTCTTTCCCTTTTGAAAATGGTCTGTCTCCCCGTTTCTTTTCATCAGTCTTTTATTGTGGGGAGCATCTCAGAGCTTAGAGTACTGGCTCAGGAATGCACAGCCTGTACTATGGATTGGACGGCTTGGCCTATAAGAGAGTCATTTCTCACAGTTCTGGCAGCCAGGAAGTCTCTACCTAGGATTCCTTCCCAGATATAGGGATGGCTGTTTCCCTGGCATGTGAGTGGGTGGCTTCCTGCTGTGTCTGGACATGGCAGGGGAGAGGGCAGAACTCTCTGCTGTTGGTTCTTACAAGGAGGCTACCCCCTTCTGACCTCAGTTAACCTTCCTAGCTCTGTGTGCCAAGTATAGCTACAATGAGGGTTGTGGCTTTCATACATTAATATCGTAGGGGGTGCAACCCAGTCCAAAGTGGATGATTGAAACCAAAATGTTTCAGCGTGGCTTGCTTCGGCAGCTCCTCTACTAAACCAAAATGTTACCAATGGTGAAGTTAGCACTATGCTATGTCTGTAGTTCCAGTACTTGGGAAGTGGAGGCAAGGCTTTGATTTCTTGAATCTGAGACTAGTCTAGGCAACACAGAGAGGCCTCATCTCAAACCAAACTAAACAAAACCAAGAAACTCAACCCAACCAAATAATAAAGAAATAACTCCCCAGTAGAGGTAATGATACAGAAAAGACTTGAATTTGGGTTATGAGTCATGTGTAACCTAAGACACAATCACGGGGAATCCTGGAGTATCATTTAACTATGTCCACTTAGGAGTGGAGATGGATGACAAGATACCCATGTATGTCACTGTCACATGCTTCTCAGGGGGGATTGAAGTCAGAGAGGCTGGGCCTCTCCCACCAGCCCAGCCCTGGGCAGCTGCCTCTTTGAGCCTCTGCCTCCCCATGTGTGAGATGGCAGAGTACAGCTGCCCTTGAGCTGTCACAGGGCTTAGGGATCTTCAAGGCCCCTTGTTGGCGGGCTTAGTAAGTGTTCATTAAAGCCGCTGTTGATGTTATTGATAATATAAAACACATGCATGACGGCATCTTGTCAACAGCCCAGCAAAACTCCCAAAAAGATGATAAACATCTTATAGTGATAATTTCCTGAGGTCAACCTCTGGATTTGGGGAAAATAGCAAGCTTGCTTTAGTTGAACATGGAGTGAAATCATTCCCCACTTAGCAACTGAAGTAGAGGAACAGTATAATTTAGAGGGATTTTTATCTATTTTAAAAATTCAGTGGCTGTGGACTATGGGGAGGTGTCAGTGTGATTTCTCAGTTCCAGTAACATGTGTTCCTATCCAGGGGACAGAAGTGGACCCACACACAGGTTGGGAAGCTGCAAATGTAGTGGTGGAGGTTATTTAGGGGGAAACATCTTTAGCTTTTCTGCTCGATTCTTACTGCTCTAAAAGAAAAAAGTGACTGGGTGTGGTGGCCCATGCCTATAATTCCAGCACTCAGGAGGCTGAGGAAGGAAGATCACCTTGAGTTTGAGGTCAGGGGGTGAGTTCAAAGCCCCTGATGGCAAGACCCTGACCGGGGGGTGGGGGGATCTATTAAAGAAAAAACAAACAGAAAAAAAAATAGGAAGAAACGCAGCCTCTCTTAAGAATCTGCACCCTGTGCTCAGGGCTGTTCTTCCGACACTAGCTTCAGGTGGTCCCCATGCCACCTTGGCGCAAGCCCAGAGGACTCTGGGAGCTCTGGTGCATTCACAAAGTTGTTCATAGGGGACCCTGGGAGGAGCTGGGCATATTTTCACATCATAAATATATGGTGGACAGTTCACTTTGTGGCGAACTACAAATTCATTTGGGAAAAAGTAAGAGAAATAGACCCTGTCTCGGGAATCTACTTCCTGAGCCTCCTTACAGAGTCAGAGAGAACAGACTTGAAGAAGCACTTCTTTACTGGGAGGACAAATAATTCCAAATTTTGGCTGCAGATGTCTTTGTGTTGGGCCAAACGCTTTTTTCTTTTGGTCTCTGTAGTGCCAGGAATTGAACCCAAGAGCACTCCAGCACTGAGTTACATTGCCAGCCCGTTTACAAATTTTTCTTTTGAGCTGGGATCTTGCTGAGTGGCTAGACCTGAACTTGTAATCCTCTTGTCTCAGCCTCCTGGATTGCTGGAATTAGAGGTGCACCATGGCTTGCCACTTATCTTTTAAAATTTCACTGCATTTTTTTTTTCTTTACTTAGAAAGCATGAAAGACATTAACCAGAGGCTAAGTGGGAGACTCTTGTGAAGGTTAGTTCAGACCAACCTCTGGAAGGACCTTGAAAGCTGCGCTGAGCACTTTCTCCGCATTCAGCGTGCACTGGGCGGATGCAGAGCACACTGCCGCTGGAGGAGCCAGAACTTTGGTCTGACGCAAACTCCGGTGATGAGGTCGCATCCCGAGGAAGTAAAGCCTGGGGTCTGCGCTGAGGCCCTCACGCGGCAGAGCCCCCATCGGAAAGACTGGTTGAGCTGGGGTGAGGATACCGGAAGGGGAGGGGAGGGGGGCAGCTGAGACACTGTGGCTGCCAGGTTTGAGGTTGAGGGAGAGACCGGGACAGAGCATCCCTGGGAGCGCAGCGCTGAGCTTTGGGATGGTCGATGCAGAGCTACAAACCACAACGTGGGTGTGAGCGGCAGAAGATAGCAGGGCTGCAGGCCGTAGGCTGCATCCACTTGGCCGGCGTTATCCACGTGGACAGTGTTGAGTAGAAGGAGCCTTGAGAGGCCAGTGAAAGACTGAAACGAGGGGTTAGTAAAGAGCACAGAGGGAGGAGGAGGTGGGTGGCGGGTGGAGAGAGGACCGGGACCCTGGAAACAGACCAAGCATCCCCCACCGGGAGACCCAAGGCCTCCGAGCCCCGAGGCCCTGCAGGCCGACCACCTGACCAGGACTTCATTTATGGATCAGCGCATGACCTGGCTGTGCTGCTTACTTTATCTGTGCCTCAGTTTCTTCCTCTGTGGAAATGGAGATAAACCCAGGGTCCACTTCACTGGACTCTAATGGCGAGTGTGAGACTCTTAGAATTGCCCGTGAAACACAGCAAATGCCCAGGAGGTCTGCAGTCGTTGGGATCAGAAGGGCAGCAGGAGGCGTGGGCTGTTCGTGGCTCTTCCTGTGCCTTCCTTCTGTGCTTTATGATTCCATGTATCATTTACAGCCAGCCCACACGGGCTTATGTGGCATCAAGGAAAGTAAATTAGTATTCAAGGATGCGAAGTCGCTTTGTGCTCACATAATGAGAGAGCCATGCGCTGACTTAAGATCTCTGGCATTAATTACAGGCTTCAGTACCAGAAAGTGCTTCTCAAGTCGGAGTCCTCGCTTTGAGATGCAAGATCTGTGAAACTGTGGCTGGTGGAGGAAATGCAGATGCCCAAAGGCTTTCATATACTTGTGACTCACTGCATTTATCAAGGTCTGTTGCCTCGCTTGTAAAAATATCCAAATAATTGGCTTCATCTGTGTTTAGATAAACTGATCAGTCGTGATTAATGAATTCAGCCACAGCACCTGCTTCCAGCCACAGCCGCTTCCAGCCACGGCTGCTTCCGGCCATCGCTGACTGCTGGCTCTGATCTTTGAGGGTCGCAGTAGAAGCTGAAATGCGCATGCACATGAAAACGTCATTGTCAATTGACAGCAAGCAACCTTCTGCCACTGTTGAGTCCATTAATGATGACGCAAGTCCAACGCCTCTTCAGGCCCACCAAATATTTATAAGGTAATAAAGCTAATATATATATTTTTTAATTAAAGATTTCAGAGCCTGGCATTCAAATGAATGACCCATTCAGGACAGCCACTCTGACACTTTGGGTCGCGCCCAATCCTTGGGAACATCTTTTAGGCATTGTTGTCTTAGTCCTTGGCACATTCTTTGAGCTTTCCTAGTTGATAAGAAAAAAAAAAAATCATTTTCCTTTGGAGGGTGCATGTGTTTTGAACAGACATGAAATTCAGATTTCACTGAGATAATGCCAGTTGCCTATGAAAACAATGCTATATTTTCTGGCCTAGATCAGATGTCAGTTTAGAAAGCAAACTTCGGGGAGAGATTTGGGTGTGCATGTCCCAAGTCCACGTTACTCCTGCCTAGAAACAACCCAGGGCTTCAGTGTAGGTTCCAACTTGGTCAGGTTGCCCTGGACCCATTCTGCCTACCTCTATCAGTGGAGCCCTGCGGCCCTGCCGTCCGGAGCACACTGGACAGTCGGGTGACCTGTCTTGGAGGCAGCCAATTCCTCTGGCGAGGAAGACTTCGTGCCTGCTCCTGTGACACAGTGGCCTGGCTTCAGTCCATGCTCACTGTCCTGGCTCAGGCGTCCAGATGACCACGGAACCAGCTCTGGTATCTTCATGCTTGGTGCGATGGGCTCTCTGCTTGGTGATTCCTGGTGGGGCTTTCTTGTTGTTGTTGTTTTAAACCAAATAATACATTTATTAATACAAAAACTTCATAAGAATTTTGTTATAAGATTTTCAGGGGCAGGCCAAATAGCTCAGTGGATTAAAGCACCTGCAAGCAGGCACAAGGGCCGGGGGTTCAATCTCCGGGCCTGCCATGCTGGCCCAGCCCCCAGGGTGCACTGAGACAGCAATTGAGACTGGGTATGGTGGCACATGTCTGTGATTCTAGCAGTTAGGAGGCTGTAAACAGGTGGATCACTACGAGTCCAATCTCGTAGTGAGACCCTGAACACCTTGTAGACACTCCCCTAAAATACAATAAATAAATAAATAAATAAAATTTTCAGAGTATGTATGCACAATTAAAAAATATATTTTATATATCTCCCCCACAAGCTAAATTGGTCAAATACACAGCTCAGAATATAGCCATTTAATGAAGATGTTTACTTTATCTTATTTCCAAAATCTTCATGGGCAGGGTGTTAGCTATGCCATATAAGATGCATGAATGAATAGGATGAATGAGTCTTTTGTAAGAGAAGTCTGAGATGTTATGTAATCATAGACGGGTGAATGAAGAGTTCACAATAATGTAAGGCGGTCATGGATTCATCTCTTCCGACGCACGAGGAAACCACTATACATGGCTCCTGGTGGGTCTTCTTTGAACCATGGTAATTCTCTCTGTCTCTCTCTCTCGCTCTGACAGGGTCTCACTATGCAGTGAGTTCTGGCGAGCTCACTGTGTAACCTAGGCTGGCCTCAAACTCACAGTGCTCCTCCTGCCTCAGCCTCCAGATGCTAAGATTACAGTCATGTACCACACACCCAGCACTTTTTCTTTTTTCAATGGAGTAATGTCTGGACTTGCTTTAGACTTTGCAGTTCCTGCCTCTTGGTGCCATTTTGCTTAAACTGAGCCAACATGGCAAATAAATTAGGGTTTCTGTCCTATACTCTGCCACCAGTTTTAATCCTGAACCTCTAGCCTGTGTGATGCTCCTAACCTCTCCATAAGAAAACTAAGTGCCAGTGCCGCGTGACAGGACCAACATAGGGTGAGAAGAGACAGCATGCCTGAGCTGTGAAGTTACTCACTTTAACAACTAGCTAATGTGGTCACAAGCTCTTGAATACCTCTGCACACAAGCCTTCCATAAACTTGGAATTCTACAGACAAAAACAGACCAACATGCATATCTGTAACACCCCTGCATGTGTTTTCAATGCTCTTCTAGTTATCTGAGCAAGGACCCAGACTTGGAAGGCAAGCCTGATCAATCCCCTGGTGCATTCTGGGGGGCTTCCTGGAGAAGGTGATATTTGGACTGGATCCTGAAGAAGGACAGAGGAAGTGGCATGGAGAGACACAGAGGTGAGAGGACTGGGGTGGTTTGGGGCTGTGGAAGCTGTCAGTAGTACAGCCTTCCAAGCAAGCAGATAGGGGACAGGTATTGAAATAACTCAAGTGACAACCTAAAATCTGTGACTTTAGGTGGGGGTCTGACCAGACTGGATCCCTGGGTATGTGCTGGGCGTGGAACTGACTTCAGAAACAGGCTGGGGGCAGCAGCTGTGAGATTTCCTGTGCTCACCTGAGGAGCTCAGGGTAGACTAACCGAGTGTGTGGCTGAGAGGGAGAGAGGCTCAAGCGTCATGAGCAGTAGCACCCCCAGGGTGGTCTGGCTTGACCACTCTGCGCACAGCATCCCCACTCATCGCCACGGGTCACATTCCATTGTCACCGCTCTCCATAGCCCATGTTTATGTGTATGTGTTCATCGCCAGTCCCTTGTCCTGCCATGATGGCAGGCTTTCTCATGCTTTGCTCTCTCCTTGGGGCCAGCACAGTACCTGTTGTCATATAGTAGAAATGTATAAAGATAGACTCCCTGGTGTGTCCCACTTAGTATGTGTATTAGCTAATCAGTAGGACTGGACACCTTCTGTCTTCATTTATGGATACAACCTACTTCAAAAGCCTCAGAAGTAGCTCTAGAAATATAGATGCTGCAGAATAATTTTATTTGTTTATTTACCTCTTTGTTTGGTGCTGGGGATTGGACCCAGTGTTTTGCAAATGCTAAAGATATGCTCCAACACAGAGCTACTATGGAATGATTTGTAAAAGAACACAAATAAGCGAGGCATGGTGGTGTATGCTTATCATTCCCACCTGTGGGAGGCTGAGGCAGGAGGATCCCAAGTTCAAGGCCAGTCTGGACTGCAGAGTGAGTCCTCACCTCAAAAAACAAACAAACAAACAGAACAGAACAGAACAGAACAGAACAGAACAGAACTGTATATGGTGCTGCACACCTATAATTCCCAGCACTTGGGGGGGGGGTGATGCCATGAGTTTGAGGCCAGCCTAGGTCACCTAGCACAACTCCATTATGATATCCACCTCCAACAACAAAAAGCAAAAACCCCTTAGATTTGAAGGGGACAGAAAATAGAACAGAGAGTAGGATGACAAGGCACAGAGTACTGGCATGCGGATGTGAGTGCTCCAGGGAGTACAGCACTAAGACTTTCAGCTTGGGAAGTAAACTCATGAATGAGCTTCCTGTCAGCCATCGCATAAAGGGCTAACGTGGCCAGTTGTGAAGTAGATAGTCTTCATTGGACAAAGACGTGTGGCTCTTCAGAAAAATCCCTGCTTCTTTGTCATGGATGAAGGTGACACCGAAGCCTTCTGCTCTAGTCCTGCGCTGCTTGATGGGGTGGTCACCTTGTGAATACGTAGCTGTCCTGGAGAGAGCCTCGCCTCAGTTGTCTATGCCAGAAAGAAGGGATTTATTGGAGCCAGAGCTGCAGATCCAGTGACACTCACTCAGGGCATGGTCGGGTGGTGAGAGGGTGTGACCAGTGTGTGTGTCCTTCTGTTTTCCTAGAACCCTTGAAGAGCCAGCCCTGTGGTACCCTTTGAAGCCCAGCTTAACAATGTGAGAGGCTGGGTTTGGCTGGTGGTGTGTTTTCTAGAGTGAGATAGGCGAGACAGACAGAGGAAGATGCTTTATGACTGAAGGGTAGCTCTGACTCTAACAAAGGATTTTCTTATTTAAAAACGTTTGAGGAGGCAAGATAGCTCAGTGGTCTAAAGTATCTGCTTAGGCAAGCTTAGGCAGGCACAGAGGACTGTGGTTTGATCCTGTCACCACATGCTGCACCAGCCCCACCCTCAGGGTGGGCTGAGATGGCAAAAAAAAAATTGCACTTTGATGGGGGGCTTGCGGGTTTGCTCAGTTGTTTAAAGTGCCTGCTTGGGCAATCTCAGTCAGGTGCAGAGGACCCCGAGCTCCACAAGCCACACCAGACCTGCCCTTAAGACAGCCTGAGCTAGACAAAAAAAGGGAAAAAAAAATGAAAGAATTGTTTTAAACAGTAATTCAAGCAAGGCAAAAGAAATCAACAAAAGCTGACACATGTTTATATATTCTTGCAGACATATTGATATTTGTGCATACAAATAAGCTCTTTTGTTCCTTGAGTGAGAATTTATGCTAAAACTCTTCTTATTTTCTTTTTTCTCACTTAATAAACCTTGGAGGAGATTCTGAGGCAGTTCTTATTAAGCATCCTTATTTCATTTTAACAGTGGGATTGTGTTCCATGAATAGAGCATAGTGTGTGTTTCTCCACCTCCCTGCTTGGGTGATTGGGGTGTTTCTAACAGTCTGCTAATAAAACTACTTTTCAGTTTGTCATTTTGTAGGCTACGTTTGCTGTTCTTATTACTGATTGTACCTCTTTAGCTAAGGAACATAGAGGTTCTAACAGCTGTTCTTCCTGGGGTATCAAGACGGAGATTTCCTAAAGCTCACAGAAAATATTGAAAGCCAGCACCCACAGGAGCTGGGCTGAGTGGGCAGCAACTTCTCCTACCCCCAAAAGTGAATAGGTGGAAATTTTTTTTGGGGGGAGGGTGTTTCTGAGACACTTTTACTATGCAGTTCAGGCCAGCCTTGACCTCACTTTATAGCCCAGGCTGGGCTGGGATTTACAGCGATCCTCTTGCCCCAACCTCCCGAGTGCTGAGAACACTGGTGTGTGCCACCATGCCCTGCTTGAGAATTTACCTTTCACTTGCAAGATGATTTCTTTTTATGTACCTTTATTTATTTATTTATTTGTTTGTTTATTTATTTATTGTGAAACCGGGGATTGAACTCAGGCCCTTGCACTTGCCAGGGAAGTGCTTACTCCACTGAGCCATCTCCCTGACCCTGATGATTTCTTTTTAAATGACAGAATTAGTATAGATTCTCCCTGAATGATGTGGATTAAAGCTGGCTTGCAGTTATTCGTTATTAGAGGGACACTTCTTCCTCCATGAAGGACAAATATATAACCTCTCTTGCTTTGTGATTTTTACAGATACTGTAATTCTCTTACTGCAGATGTAGACACTGAAGTTTCCCATGTGGAGTAGTGGCCTCCAGGCTGACCCTTCCCTTGCCAACCTTGGACTTGGCCTCCTCTCTGTCTGCACCAAGAATTCCTGCTCCTGCTGTACTCACATTCACTTCCAGCTCATGCTACTCACTAGGCTTCTGGTTCCCTTTTGACCTTTGATTTCTGTACATCTTCCTTATTTTCTATCTCACGCATTTAAAATATTCTTAATTATTTTTTGAGATGGTCTCACAATGTATTCTATACTGGCTTTGAAGTCATTATGTAATCCGTGTTGGCCTCAAATTCACAGGGATCCTCCTGCCTCGGTCTCCCCAGGGCTCAGATTATAGGCATGCACAGCCACCACCATGTTGAAAATATTTAAAAAAAAAAAATTTAGTGTTTTTGGTTTGTAAAATCTCTGTATAGCGAGAGGATATCTAATATGCAGCAACACAGACAAATCATGCATTCTCTAAACATTAGACATCTTTGTTAAGTGCCAGGGAACCTGTGAAATGTTGGTACAGAGATGGTGGCTCGAATGTAGAGGGATCTTGGCCTCTTCCCAGCTCACTTACCTGGCTAGTGTTTCCTAATACCAAAACCAGATAAAGACACCACAAGAAAATGATGCATGGGCCGGGGATATAGCGCAGTGGTGTTAGGTACAAACCCACACGATTGACCAGACCAGCCAGGAATGCTCGCACGAGAAGATTTATTGGAGGTAGGAGTAGGTGGGTGGGCTGTCTAGTGGACCAAGACAGCCATGAACAAAGGGGACAGGGGATTTTATGGGGTTTTTAGGGGAGGGTGTTTGCAGACTGGAACAGCAGAGGGAGAGCTGATCTGGGAAGGGCTGCCTGGTCTGTGGGGAACTTTCAATGTTAACAAAAGGAGAGTTTCTGTGATTTTGCCCAGGTCAGAGTCAGGTGGAGCTGTTTTGCGATTTTGGCCCCAGCTTGGGGCCAAAAGGAAGTGAGCCTCGGAGTGAGGGTTAGGGTCCTGACTTAGCGAGCAGCCCAGTGCCTCCCTGGTGAGTGCGAGGCCCTGAGTTCCTTTCCTGGTACCTAGAGGAAAACAGAAAATGGTAGGTGAGTGTTTCTTATGAAGATAGACACAGAATTTTCCAATGACAACATGTAAAAGGATTATACCCTGTGGCTAGGTGGGCTTCGCTTGGCTCAGCTCATACAGATCAGTAGCAAGAGAGTGAAGGAAGAAAATGACCGCCTCTGCAGGTGTAGGCAAAGCCAACGGTGTTCCATGCTGAAAGCATTCAACAAAAGAGTGCAGTAGTATGTCCTTACCCTGAGAAAGGACATTGTGAAAGGCCAGCAGTCTATGCTGGCATTACTGGTGGGACTCTAGCTGTTTCTCTGAAGCTCAGGAACAAGAAAAACAGATAACAATGGAGTAGACAGTTACTATTTGCAAATAAATGATTTGCTGAGGACCTAAAGATAGTACATTTTTGAAAGGTCTATTAAGCCCAGTGGAAGTTCAGTAAGGAATCTGTGTAGATCATCAGTGTTAGAATATTAATTTGTATAGTAGTACATATCAGTAATTTCGGCTGTTCAGGAGGCAGAGAAAAAAAAAATTGTGAGTTCAAGGCCTGCCTGGGCAATGTACAAAGACTTATGTCAAAACAGAAAGAAGAGGACTTGGGGTGTGGCTCAGTGGTGGAATGCTTGCCTAGCATACCTAAGGCCCTGGGTTCAAATTTCTGGTAGTTGTTGGTAATAAAGGTTTTTTTTTTTAGCCATCTCTGCTTCAAACCTCTGGTCTAAGGAGAGTGTAGTGGTAACCAGCTTTTTTTATTTATATTTATTTTGTTTACTTATTTATTTTTTGTATTTTTACGGAAGGGTCTACAGGTTGTTCAAGGTTTCACTACTAGATCAAACTCATAGCAACCTGCCTGGTTACAGCCTCCCAAAAGCTGGGATTACAGGCACGCCAACGCCACTGCGCCCACTCTCAGTTGCATGTCAGTGTGCCCCAAGGGTAAGGCCAGGACAACAGGCCCTGGGATTGACACCCCCCCCCCCCGCGCTGTTGCTTTAATCCACTGAGCCTTTTTTTTTTTTTAAAGTAGGTTATTAACGTTCTCTGACTTTTTAAAATATTGAATATCTTCTTATCTAAATAACAAAAAAATATCAAAACCAAATATAATAACGAAACTTGAGCATGTATCATAAGATACATATTTGTCTAATTTTTCTAAGCTGTAACTATGACATAACTACTGTGCAGTTATGAATATAAGCTGTGCAGCCAGACTGTGGGGTCCAAATTCCACTCTAGTCACTTGTCTGCTTTGTGATATTGGAGTGATCACTTGACTCTTCTGAGCCTGGAAAGCAGAAATACTAACCCCACCCCAGGGCAGTTCTAGGAATGAAAGGAAGTGTTACGTGCATCTGGGACAGTAGTGCCTGGTGTGGAGTTAATACTTGATAATGTTACCTATTATTGTGATTAATCAGCAAAGAGTAGGTACACTGTAAAATATTTAAAAAGATTGGCAAGTGCAAAGACCTACATTTGATCCCTGGAACCACATGCCAAGCTGGCCCTGGAACCCTGGGCATGCCAAGCTGGCCACTGAAGCCAGGCATGGTGGTGCACACCTGTAATCCCAGCACTGGGAAGGCTGTCAGGAGGATTACTGAGTCCAAGCTACATAGAGACACCCTGTACCAAACACATAAAATATTTTTTTTTTAGTGAAAAGAAAGTAGAAATTTAAGAAATGGAAATGCAAATAAATAGAAGTGGGGCTCTGAGAGAGCTCCTTCTGTGGCTGGGCTCCCCTGGGGATTTCAGGTGCATTTGCCCACCTTGAGCTTGCAGCCTCAGCAGTGGTAGGAACCCAGCCTTTCCGGGGGCTTCTGGCTCTTCTGAGAAGCACCAGAGCTGGGGTGCCTATGGGGGCCAACCAGCCCGAGCTCTCCACTGCAAACAGTCACCAGGTTGGGACACTTGGGCCTCCTGCCCAGACCTGCTGGCCATGGCTGTTGCTCAGGAGAGGGCACCAGGCTCTGCCCTGACTTCGCAAGTCCTCCCTGGGCCTCAGCTGTTCCCAACATGGAGCAAGGCAGTCAGCGGCCTCAGGGCAGCTGCATGACTGTCCTCATCCCAGCCCCCTGAGGGCAGGTTGGCTTGGCTTGACCCCTGCAGCTAGAGGCCGTGGGCTGACCAGGAGCCTCTGGCTCCCTTGGGAGCTGGTGGCCCTGGGGACACAGAGCAGCTGGCTTCCTGGCCATGGTGCAGTCTTGAGCTCTTGGGAGCAGCAGTAAACCCTTGACTTGCAGGGCCAAGGCCGCGGGTGCTGCATTTCTGGCCGGGTCCCCCTAAAGCTGGTGGGACCCAGGGCTCAACCCTGAGAAGGCTGCAGAAATCATCCCAAGTCCACCTACTTAGCTCAGATCCTTTTAGGGTACAGAGTGGCAAGGATCTGGAATCCACCACCTAAATCCCAAAGTACAGAATGGGGGCCATTGTTAACGTTCTACTATGAACATGCTGAATGTGCCCCATGTAGACAGCAGGCCACTGTGACTGCATCCTCTGCCTCCCACTACTTCCCCACTGCAGCTGGGACCCGGGGCGCTCCTCTGCTCAGTCAGCCCTGGGGCAACTCTTTTCTTAGTGTGACGCTCACCATCTAATTAGTGGACACCCACCTGCCCACCTGATACTGTGGGTTGAACCCAAGTCCTCTGCTCTGAGCTACATTTCCAGCCCCTTTTATTCTTTTGAGATACAGTGTCATTAAGTTGCCCGGGACTGGCTTGAACTTGCAACCCTCCTGCCTCAGACTCCCAGAGTGCTGTGATTATAGGTGTGTACCATCATGCCTGGCTCCAGATACAGGACTTCAAAAAGCTTTGCATACTCATCCCATCTCTGAAGGTTTGGGCCCAGATGGTCTGGGGTAGAACCCATGAATCATTCTAAGGAGCTCCCAGTGCTCCCATGACAGGCTAGGACGGTGGATCCTGTGGTTGCTGAGGCTTGGCTGAGTGATCTGGCACCTGAGGTTAAAGATCAGATGTCCAATCTTGGCGAGGCCACTCCCCACCTGTGTGACACAGTACAAGAAACATATTCCCCCAGCCTCAGTCTCTTTGTTGCTGAGAAGGTCAGAGCAATAAACACCCATAATAGCTCACATGTGGATAAGGAGCTGTGAGACAATATGCAGATGCAGGACTTTGGGGCTCCTGCCAAGGGCTTATCCAGTCTACATTTGGTCACCTCCAGGGAGCTCACTACTTCCAGAGACAGGCACCTGTTCTTAGAAAGTTCTGAGAAACAAACAAACAAAGCTGCCCTTTCTGAGTCAGCAAAATCTGTTCCCTGCAATTTCCTCTTACTGGATTTAGTTCTGCTCTTATATGAAATCTGAACTCTTAATCCCTAGTCCAGCTCTTTGAATAATTTAAGATAATTAAGATAATCATGGCAAGCTTTTTGCTTCCTACCACAAGGGTAGATTTCTCAGCACATTTGAACCAAGAAGCCCCCCCGTGAATCAGCAGTATTCCCAAGGTTTTGGTAGGCATGACTATGCCTCAGCAAGACCAGACAGGCCTGCTCCTGGTAGGAATCCAGGGAGTACTATTTTGCTTCTAGTTAATTAAATCATCTGCCAAATCAAAAGATCTAGTTAAACCAATTACCCATACCATGGGATCTAGTTACTAACACATGTGCTGAGTAAATGTGTGACGCGTGCTAAGTGTCTTAGATACTTTTCTGTCATTGCTGGAACAAAATACTTGACATCCAAAGTTAAGGAGGGAAAGGTTTACTTAGCTCAGTTTATAGAAGTTTCAGTCCTGGTTGTCTCCAGGTAGGGAAAAGTGGCACAAGGCAGAGGGGAACTGTTCATGGTGGTGGAAGGCAGCAAAAGCAGCAAGAAAAACAAGGGGAGGGACAAGCCTCTTTCTGCCTCGTTAATCTTATTCAGATAGCAGATTGGCACAGGATTAGGGCTGTGCCAGTCTGCTCAGCAGACCCACCCAGTATTCACTCAGTCTTAATCCCAGCATTGAACCACAAATGAATCATAAACTGTGGATTCAGCTGCTTCCAAAGATCCTCATCTAAAAAAACAAAAATGAAAACAACAAAGCCAAAAAGCTTCATGTAAAAGGCACATTGAGACACAAGCCATAGCACAAAGAGATTTACATGGGCTTACTTCTTACAGTGAACCTGAAAGGTAGGTGCCATCGTTCCTAGAACACTGAGGCTCGAAGAGGTCAAGCGAGTGCCCGAGATCTTGGACCCACTAAATGGCCCCACGGCTCAGGCTCAGAACCCTGTCCGTGGCCTCCTGGGGTGCTGTTGGGACAGGAACAGGAGGTGATAGGAGCCCCAGCTGCTTCCCCTTGTCTGTTACTCTCTGCGGTTGGAATCCTCCTAAGCGACAGGTACTCAGAACGGCCTGCACTTCACGAGACAATGGAGGCCCTGCAAGCCCCCCGCCCGTCCGCCTTGCCTGAGTGTGCCTCCTGCTTGTGGCCTTGAGGGGTGCTGGTGCAGAAGCTCTGTTGCTGCTCTTCTTCTTCTCCCACACAAATTGGGGTCCCCTCCTATCCACTTTCCTGGGTAGAGGTGAGTGTGGGCCTCCTGGGAAGGAGCCACCCTGGGTCAGGAACAGAGGTTTGGCTGCCAGGGCAGGAATGTTAACAGCCTGAGGGGCCCTGTGTGACTTCTCAGACTGAGGCGGCTTCTCTGAGCCCAGGGGGCTGACAGAGCAAGGGACACAGCTGGGTGGAGAGGCCTGTACTGATGCCTGTACTGAGTGCTGGTTCAGCGAGGCTGAGGCAGGGGTCACAGATGAGATCCTGTTTGGAAAAATACTAACGGGCTCCGGGTGAAGGCCCTCACTTTACTGCCCTACAGAGACAGAGAGCTAAAAGGAGGAGGAGCAGGAAGAGGAGGAGGAGGAAGGAAGAAGGAAGGAAGAAGGAAGGAAGGAAGGAAGGAAAAGAGAAAATGATGCACACACCCATAGGTTGCCACCTCGTGCACAGGAGTCTGAGATAGCCCATCCTCCAGGGCAAGCTGGGGGAAGGAAGAAACAGGTTCTTTTTAACCCAATGTGAGACTGAAAGGTGGTTGGAAACTCAGGACCTGGTGTCACGCACAGGGCAGTCCTTGACAGGCAGCTGTGCTCTACCTGTGCCTGTGGTCCTTGCTGGAGGATGTCCTGGCTCCACTCAGCACGCCCTTCTGGTACTGGGATAACAGAACCCCTGTCACCCCCAGGAGGGAGGAACAGAGCCCTGCTTGGGGGCTGACTCACTCACTCTCCTGAGCTTCTCTGAAGTCTCGAAGGCAGGCTACTGAACAGCAGCATTCCCTCGGGTGGGCAGAGCTGAGGGCAGGCTTCGGCATGCTCTGCCATCTTGGATATGGGTGATCTGGGCAGAGTGATGGCTGGGCACACACGTTCATTTCTTTGGCTCCAACAAAGAGGTACTTGGAGCTGATCATTTCCTGGGGAGCCTCACATGGAGGAGCACTGGTTAGAAGAAGTCTGATGTGGTCAGCGTACCTTTGACATCGCTAATTACACGGCTGAAACAGCCTGCTGAAAAAACTCTCCAGGAGCAAGAATGGAGGGCCAAGTTTACTTTGCAACAGAGAAATCAACTAACCCAAAACAATCAGACCGGAAGGACTCTGCCCTCCACAGGTCCACACTAAATATTATTTTTATAAACAGAGCCAAACAATCCAAGAAGCCTAAAGAATCTTTGGTAGATATTCCAAAATGCTCTCTGAACTGGAGTCAGTTTAAACTGATTTCATTCTGAATGGATTGATACTAAGAGGTTGGCCGTTGGATCTACAAGAACAGCACTTTCTATCCTAATCACATGCACAGAATCACACAGATGTGCAGCACGCAGTGTGGCAAGTTGCCAACTCAGTGAAGACCCTGATGAGGAATGACCTGAAAGAGGGGACAAATGATACAAAATTATTTCAGTGGGTGTCAGACTGGCTTGCAGGCTCCAAGACTGGGAAGTCACCCAATGGGTGTTTGCGGGCTGCAGAGCTTGGCAGATGGAAGCTGCTCCATCCAGGAAGCCCCTGCCTGAAGTCAAGGCCACTTGTTGCAGCCATGGTGTGAGGCTAATGGCCCGAACCTCCCTGGAGCACTGCAGATGCTGTCTGCATCCAAAGGCTAGAGAACTTCCTGTCTGACATCCACCACGTGTCTGGTACAGGGTCTCGCTGCGCAGCTCAGACTCATGGTGATCCTCCTGTTGTCAGTATGGTGACCATGGTTCTAGATGCTCTGTGTGGTCCTAATCCTCTGTCCCTTTTGGACATGAAAATGTCACTTTAAAGAGACCATAATGCTGCGGGATTACTGGGGCTTTTAGGGATTGAGCCTTTGGTGCCATCCTTGAAGATCAACAGTAAAGGAGCAAATATGGGTAGCAGGTGTCCCCACGCTATTTTAAATTTCATTTACACACTGACTATCATGAACTTTATCTCTCCTCATCAGGGAGCCTGCTCCTCACACCCACTGCTGTGACCAGCCTTTCCTTGCCCCAACAGAACGCTGTCTCTATGTGCAGCATGTGTGTTAGAGGAGCCTGAGAGGTGATCAGATGTCTGATAGAGAATGCGTTTACAGTTCTGTCCCCAGTGTGCTCTGTGACTTAGTGAGAACTCGCCAGCCCAGGACATGCAGACATCTGACCAGGATGCCCGAGTACTCCCTGTTCCTGCTTTTTTTTTTTTAAGACTCAGGGTCTTGGTTTGTAGTCCTTTGAAGTCACAGGCAATCCTCCTGCCTCAACTCCTGAGTTCTAGAATTCCAGGCATGTACCAGCACACCCAGCTATTAATGACCACTTTTTAGTTTTTTAATAATTTTCATAGGGCCAGCGGTATAGCTCAGCGGACTAAGTGCTTGCTTAAGTAAGCACAGGGACCAGGTTCGATCTGGTTCTGCATGCTGTGCTGGCCCCACTTTCAGGTGCACTGAGCCAGTGACAGAGTTAGGGCGCGGTGGTGCGCGCCTGTAATACTAGCACTAGGGAGGCAGAAAGCAGGAGGATCACTATAAGTGTGGGCTGCATAGTGAGACCCTGTCCAAAAAAAAATAATAATTTTCATGACTACTTTTTAGCACTCCCTGTCCTCTGTATTACTTTGGCTTTTCTACAGTACTTCTGAGTACATTGCACATGGCGCTGGCGCACTAACATTTGTACTCCCCAAGGGCAATCAGAGATGGTAGGAAAAGCTACAAACTTGTTGTTTTTTTTTTTTTTTTGCAGAACCAGGAACTGAACTCAGGTCCTTGTGCTTGCCAGACAAGCACTTATTCTACTGAGCCATCTCCCCAGCCCAAAGAGGAAAGATTTGTATATGTGTGTGTGTGTGTGTGTGTGTGTGTGTGTGTGTGTGTGTTACTGGGGATTGAACTCAGGACCTTGTGCTTGCCAGGCAGGCGCTTATTCTACTGAGCTTCTCCCCAGCCCAGGAAACTTGGAAGAGTAATAATCACAGGCATTATTTATAGCTTCCTCCTCCCTAACAGGGTGATGAATTAGGTAAGTTTCGTCCATTTTTTCATGTAATTTTGTGAGCTGTGACTTAGATGGTGACCTCTTATTTCATGCTTAAGAGTTTGGGGTCTCGGAGGGTGACAGGCCCAAGAATACCCAGCTCCTGTGTGGCAAAGATGGCTTTTGGCTTAGCTCTGTGTGATCCTACAGCCGGTGCGGTGACCACAGCACCAGTTGCTTGAGTTCTTTACCTGAACTCCATGCTTGCCTCGAACAAAGTTGCTCACCTTCCTGTGCCTCAGTTTCCATGTCTACAAATGAAGGAGGCGGTGATGACATGTGTGAGTCCGTGCTTCAAAGCTGCCGTATAAGCCATGAAAATGCCTCCATGTGCACTGTCGCTGGGTGACCTGATCTCCAGGGGTCCCTCGCTTACAAGCCTGAAAGTCTTCTTGATGACAGAGCCTGGCTTGGGGCGTCTGGGTGGCCTTCAACACTGCCTTCCTTGTGCTCCTCTGCAGCCCTGGTCTGAGCTCAACTTCCCAGGGCACTTGCTTGGAAGTCCTTCCTTGTTCCTGTGAATGGAACACCATCCTGGGGTGCCAGCCATTGCCTACCACAGGCAGGAGCTAGATCTCGGTTGGCAGAAACTGGTGGTCTCTGAGAGGGCTCAAGACCCTGGGGAAAGACATTGAGTGGGTTCATTCAGCTTGCTTGCTTTCTTTATAGTTTTTGGGCAAGATCTGACTATGTAATTCAGTCTGGCTTGAATTCACTTTGTAGCCCAGGGTGGCCTAGAACTCACAGAGATCCTCACGCCTTAGCCTCCTGAGTGCTGAGATTATAGTATGTGCCACTATGCCCAGTCCATTTATTCTTTCAAATATAAACTTGGCATCTGCCAGAGAGTGTTGAGGAGTTCATGGTGAATAAGCAGGCTCAGCCCCTTCTCTGTTGCTATTGGGTTATCAGAAGGGAAAGACACTTAAGAATAAATTAATGAAATGGGGTAAGCAGATAAAATCCATGGAAAGCTGACTTGATGTAGCCTGCGAGAAGTCAAGGGAACTGTCTGAGACAGTTTAGCTGGTGAGCAGATGGGAGATGGAGGCAGGTGTTCTGGGTGTGCTTTGAGGTCTAGGGACTCTAGACATCCTTGCGCAGGGACCAAAAGGCAGCTGCAAGGAGCCGCGTGCTGCTGTTCCTGCTGGCCCCTGCAACACGGGCGTGTGCAGCGCAAGCTTCTCACAGCAGAGGGCGGGATCAGGATGCCTGTCCTTCCCTGGGTTGCTGCTCTCAGGTGTGATCTAGCTGTAGAGCTTGCTGCCCCCGCACTCTCATAAATCCTTCCCTCCCAGAATTAAATCTCTGGCTGTTTAAAATAGTTGGAGCTGCTTCTGTTTCCTGCTAGCATTCCCTCAGGGATACAGGCAGGGGTCGCTTCAGGACTAGACTCTGAGAAAGGTGACTTCCACTATGCTCTGTGGTATAGTCTTCCCCTAAGAGCATAGAGGGCTCTAATTGGTCCTCCTCCTCCCCAGCCCTTCCCCTTCTCTTTCTGTCTCTGTCTGGCTGTATCCCTTCATACATTCTAAACTCATGCTTTACCAGTGAGCTGCACCCCCAACTCTAGGCAATGGGTTTTTCGGGACCCAGATTGTATATTCAGTCTATAACAGAACAAAGTGCTGCTATTCAGCGTGTTCTGATGCTCCTGGAGTACAGCTTGACTGACCTATTTAGTTACTATATTTCTGCACCCTATATGTACCTGATACTGGTTTTTGGCTCTGGAAATACAACAAGTGAGACAAAGGTCACATCACCTTTGTAATAGGATCATTTTTCTATTATCATCAGTAGGTACACTCATTATCTGAGGGATCTAAGGTGTATTTATTTATTTATTTTTATTGTTTGCAGTACTGGGGATTAAACTAAGGTATAGTTTAAAATTTTCTAGCATTCACTTTTTGAAAAGGTGAAAATAATTTTAATAAGGCTTTATCTTCAAGTACATGGCTATTCCACAGTACTCAGGGAGGCTAAGGCAGAAGAACTGAAAATTCAAATCCACTCTGGGCAGCTTAATGACTTAGCAAGAAACTGTTGCAAAATTTAAAAATTGTTTAAAAGGCTGGAGATGTAGATCACTCTAAAAGCCCTGGCTTCTATCCCCAGTATTGAAAAAAAAATTAATTAATTAAAAATATATTTCAGTTTATTCCAAGTAGCATTTTGACATGTGATTAGTATACACAATTATTAATGAGATAGTTTATATTCACTTTTCTTACTAAGTCTGGGAAATCCGAAGTTCTTACTTTATAGCACATCTTGACTCAAATGCAGATTTTCCATTTTTGTTTTTTTTCTTTATGCATTTGGTACAGATTCTACAGGGACTACAGGGTCTCACTACTAGATTGGACTCACAGTGATCCTCCTGTTTTCAGCCTCCCAAACACTGGGCCTACAGGGCATGTCACCATGCCCAGGCTCAATTGCTATCTCAGCGCGCCCCAGGGCCAGGGCCAGGGCCAGGGCCAGGCCAGGGCCAGCATAGCACGCTCGGGATCAAACCTTGGTTGTTGTGCTTTGCCTAAGCAGGTGTTTTAGTCTGCCGAGTTACCTGGCCAGCCCTCTCACATGCAGGTTTTCATGGAAAGACTTCATCTTCTGCATCTTAGATGAAAAAGTAGGTTGTTCCAGATATACATAAATGTTCTCCACTAACCTAAAAGGACCAAAATTCACTTCCCTTAATATTTGTATCAGTATTGGCAAAACCTGTTTATCTTTCCCAGAACTGATTTCAAAACTACCTCTGTCCCAAATTGAGGAAATTCACGGTGAGCTGCACCAACTGGGAAGCAGCTCAGAGTGACAATGACACAAGGAGGCTGCCTTCACTTCCTTGTGTCTCTGCGGCTCACTTACACATCACCTGCCAATAACAGCTACTATAATTGGAATATTGATTCCTGCTAAGAAAATAGTCTGAGTTCCTTGTCATTTGCATTTTGCAAGTTTCCTAGCTGGATGCGGTAGTACATGCCTGTCACCCTAGCACATTAGGGGGCTGAGGTGGGAAGATCCAAAGTTTGAGCTCAGCCTGGGCACCTTAGCAGTTTGACTAGCTCCTCTTTCAAAATAAAGAAAAAAAAAAAAGGGCTGGGGATGCACCCCACTACTGCAGAAATAAAATCAGTTTTATTGCAAAAATTCAGTTTCAATAAATTCTAATACTTGTCTGCTCTTTCATAAATAAGTTTTTCCTCACTTTGGAGTTCCAAATTTAGCTCCTCTGCAAAATAAAACATACATTATAGGAAACAGGGAGACAGGTCTTTTGCAAAAGGGACGGACACTGCCAGGCAGAGGACAGGGAGAGGGAAGGGACGAGGAAAGAGCTGCGGCATGTTGTGTACCAGCTCCCGCGAGGAATGTGGTCACTGTGTACTGCCAACAGGCACCAATGTAAAGAAAACTAAAAAGCCACATTTAGCTCTCTCACCTGCCGTGGGCTTGCAATGAGACGACAAAGCCATTTTCTGTCTTTGATTTGGAATATTTGGGAAATATTCCTTTTATTTTGAGAAAATATTGGTGTTTTAAATGCAGTACATCTTTGTGCAACCCACTGCTTCAGATAAGACTAGGAAAAAAAGCTGTCGCTGAAGCCATCTTCTGTCTGTTTCCATCTACTGTTCTATAAATTGGACATGTCCTGGAGAATTTGCATGCAGAAGGAAGAGTTGTAACAACTACACCAGTGATACTTTTCCTAGAGTCTGCTGCCCAGAGAGTAATAAATATTTTCAAAATGTATGATATAATGGAAAAAAGCAACAAGGGAAACATCACCATGGTGGTTGACGGGCAGGCACTTAAGCTGTTGAACTATCTCTGCAGCCCTTTACTGTATCTGAAAAATCACAATGAATCCAAAGTTTTGACCTCGTTTAACTGAACTACCATTTGTGGAAATGAATTTTTCTTATCTGGCTAGAATCTTCTGTGACAGATGCAAAAGATTAAAAAGTATCTACGCCATGTGTTAGGCTCTTTTTAGGCCATGAATCTCAGTGGCATTTTGTCTTAAATTGGAAGTCCTTTGGGACAAAATGTACCCGGAGTATTAGTTAGGCAGGATCTGTTATATCGCTTGGCTCATCTAAAGTGAAGTTGAAAAGTACTTGCAATTTTTCATGCTTATTGATTGTCCTTCTGCTATTGTTAGAAAAGTCTTCATTTTAAGGACAATTATGCAGTGGCTGGATGGAGGAGCTTTTAGCTTTTGTGGGATGGCTCTTTTGGTCTTGTCTTCAGAATTTTCTAACAATATTCCATCCCCCCCAATAACTTTTTTTGGCCTTTTCTTCATCTAAAAGTGTTTTTCTTCTGTGCAAAACTCCCAGCTCTTTACAGTTGGCAGATTTTGATTTTTATTCCTTTGTTTATTTCACAATATTAGGAATTGGAAACTTTGTGCAGAGCACTGAGCCCTTTTAATTTTTTATTTTGAGATAAGGTCTCTTGCCAAGTCACCAAGTTGTCTGGGTGGCACTTGAACTTCCTACCAGGTGCCTCAGAGTGCTGGGATTGCCAGAGTGTGCCAACACGTCTGGGTCAGATGGCCAAATTTATAAGTACAGATGTGGAAATTTAAAATATTTAAATTTATGTAAACAAAGTTTAATAGAAAAAATTTAAACCATTGAATATTTAATTCTGATATTGGGCAATTGCGTATGTTGATTCTCTCTCTTTTTTTAAACATACATTTATTTATTTATTTATTTGGTACAGATAGTTCCAGGGCCAGCATGGCATGTGGTACCAGGGATCGAACTTGGGTCCTTGCGCTTGCCAGGCAGGCGCTTAGACTGCCCTTGATTCTCTTTTTGCCTTTTTATGTTTGCTTGCTTTTGTTTTGTTTGTTTGAGACAGGTTCTTTGTAGTCCAGGCTGACCTTAAATTTCTTTTGTAGTCCAGGCGGGCTTGAACTCACGGTGATCCTCCTGCCTCAGCTTCCAGAGTACTAAGATTACAGGCATGCCCTACCACACCTGGCTCTTTTATGACTATTAAAAGCAAACTTATGTTCTGCATTGTTATTTGTATCAGCACGTGTTCATGGCCCATAGCAACACACTGGGCTAGCTGCTGCGTGCGCTGGGCACACCCCAGTTCTCTGTTCTGCTTGTCCTTGTTCCTCCCTTCTTATCAGGCCCACTATGGCTGTTCTGACAATGTCTCAGGATGAAACGTTACCCACTTTATTGCCTTCCAAACTTTTTACACAGCCAGCGCTTTGCTCAGTGAAGGCAAATGCCGCACTCTCTTTGCCTTTGTTTTCTGACTGAAGTAGCAGCTTAGGTATCTCAGCCCTGTGCTGGTAATGCGCCTTTGTGTAAAAATTTAAAATGTATATGTACTTTTTTTTTTTTTTTTTCTAAATCAAACTCAAAGGGCTGGCCAGACAGCTCAGTGATCAAGCCCCCTGCTTAGGCAGAGTAGCAGCCGAGGTTTGATCCCCGGATGTGCCAAGAGGCGACTGAGACTGGGCGTGGTGGCACACTCCTATAATCCCAGCTCTTGGGGTGCTGAAAACAGGAGGATCACTATGAGTCTGATCTGTGTAGTGAGGCCCGATAGACCCTGTACTAAATACATAAAAAAACAAACAAACAACCAAAAAATACTGAGGGACTCTCACTCAGGACTTTGCAGTTGCTAGGGTTCTGTGCCACTGAACTATATGCCTGGCCCTGCACATGCTTTTTCTTTTCTTTAAAATATAAAGTAGATAAAAGTAAAGTAGTTTTATTTCTTTTAAAAATAAAACAAGTAGTTTTATTATTATTTATTTATTTATTGAAGAACTGGGGATTGAACTCAGGCCCTTGCGCTTGCCAGGGAAGCGCTTATTCCACTGAGCCATCTCCCCGGCCCCTGTTTTTTAATTTTTTAAAGAGAATAAAAATAGTAAAAAAACCATTAGAAATGATACAAAATTTCACTAGACAAAATAATAGAAATTCAAGTGATTGTTATGTTGCATAATGTTGTCTTCAAGTTAGTTGTTCAGATTACCAAATACAAGCTACAAAAATGTTTTTAAAAAGTTATAAGCAATAAAAAGGAGAAGAAAAAAATAAGCATTAGCTGTTCCTTTCAATAGAGCAGCAGAAATCAGAAATACAATTATCCAAGGTATCCTGTATGTGTACATAGATATTTCTCTTTCTCTCTCTTTTTTTTTTTTTTTTTCTTTTGGCAGAACCAGGGATTGAACTCAGGTCCTTGCACTTGCCAGGGAAGCGCTTATTCAACTGAGCCATCTCCCTGGCCCTATACATAGATATTTCTTTCCTAATTAATTAATTTTTGATACAGGGCCTCACTATGCAGTTCAGACTCATAGTGATCATCCTGTCTCAGCCTCCCTAGTGTGGAGGTTATGGGGTTGGCCCAGCATATGGTACCAGGGATCAAACTAGGGATCTTGTGCTTGCTAGCCAGGTGCTTATGCCACCAAGCTATCTCCCTAGCCCTACACAGATATTTTTCCCTTTCTTCTATCTATCTATCTATCTATCTATCTATCTATCTATCTATCTATCTATCTTTTATTTTATTGAGAAACAAATAGCAATATCTTTTGTCCTTTTGCTCATCCCAGTTGTTCCTTCCCTTTGAACAGCTTCTTTCCCTTTCGTAGGTATCTATTGTACCATTGCAGGAGCCTTGCTAAACCTACGTTTTCAAACTAGGAGAATTAAAACAAAATAAACCAGGAGCGCTTAATTGTATTACAGTTAAAATATGTATTTCGATTTACTAGTGACAGTTTATATAGGGATATGTATACCTCTTATAGTCTTCAGAAAAAATATTCAATTTAATATATTACGATGTTACATGGGTGCATATAAAAAATTTGAAGTGAAGAAATTCATTGATGAGTTATTCACAATGCTCAAAGTAATGTTTTGCCCACTTGTAAGTGCACAATCACTTTATGTAGTGGAATTCTTACGGCTTCTACCTAGATGTTCCCCACAAAGCCCATGCAGTCATGGGTGGGGCTTTTTGGAGGTGGCTGGATCTAGGATGTGTGACACTGGGGTCAAGGGTGTGAGTGCCACCTGCCCTAAGAGTGGCAGTCTGGAGAAAATATAAGGGAGAAAGCCAAAGAGATCACTCAGTGGTCTAAGTGCCTGCGGGCAAGCACCAGCACCCAGATTCAGTCCCCAGCACCACATGTTACGTTGGCCCTAGAACCCGGGTGTGCTGTGCCAGCCCAAAACCAGGCATGGTGGCACAGACCTGTAATCCCAGTACTGGGGAGGCTGAGACAGGAGGATCACTGTAAGTCAGAGCTGTGTAGTGACACCCTGTACCAAATAAAGAAATGTATGTATGGATCCCTGCTCGTGGCTTGCTACCTTGCTGTTTGCTGCTTCCTGCCTGCCATGAACCGTGCCCCTATTGCCCCTCTGCCCTGTCTTGTACCCAGCTACACACTGAAACCTCTACAGCTGTAAATAAAACTTTGGATGCTCAGTGTTTTGTCTCAGCAATGAGAAAAGTAACTAAGACAGGAACAGTTAAGATGACGCACAGTTTTAGCAAAACAATAATGATTGCACTAGCGGAAAATATCTTATGTGGTTCAGTTTTAATTTAATTTGGGGAGTGTTTTGTCTGCTTATTTGAGGCAGGTCCTCCCTGGAACCCACTGTGCAGCACTGCCTGGCCTTAAACTAGCCATGATTTTCTTATTCTCCCTGCTTCACTTCCAAGCAGCCACTTGTGCCCACGGCTCTTACAGCAGCACACTGTCAGGTCGGACCCCAAAGGTGAGCCTCTTTGCCTGAGTCGGGGTGAAGAACCTGCTTGCGAATTTCAGCAGAGAGGCTGGAATTCTCCTCAGTCTGGAGTGTGAGAGGCACTGGGTGTGGAAGATGGGGGAGCCCAGGGGCAGGGCAGGAGTCAAGGCCGGGGTTAGTAAGTGGTTTACAGAGATGATGAGGGCAGAGAGGAGAAGCGAGCTAAGAGCTACAGTAGGACCAGGTGGTCAGGAGGCAAAAGGGAAGGGTGGGTCATGCAGACACAGACAGACAGACAGACAGACAGACAGACAGACAGACAGACACACACACACACACACACACACACACACACACACACACACACACACACAGAGTTCATCTCTCCTCCTCAGTGGACACTGTCTCTCTCACCTCCATCCTTTTCTCTTCCAGCAGGAAGTCAAGTGTTTCCTGCATACTGTGGGCCCTCAGGGCAGGGTGGGACAGGGCACAGCTGTCACCTCTGCGTGTCCATGCTGTTCTGAACCTATGAACTTGAGGCTTGATTCTTCACACAAGTCTACCTTAGTGCAAGCTTGTGGCTTTAAAGTCCCTGCAGTGGGAAATTTGGCAGCTGTTTGGATTGCTGGGATCAATTAATCTAGGCATAATCAAACGTTTGTTTTCCTCATTATTATTTCTTGTAGTAGAGCTGGGAAAACTAATCGTATTCATGCTAAGGACTGGAAGGGGAGTCAGGCGGATGATGACACAGGGCTGCTTCCCTCCCCTCTCCCCTCCCCTCCGCTCCCCTTCCCTTCTCCTCCTTCCCCTTCCCTTCCCTTCCCCTCCCCTCCCCTCTCCCTTATTCCTAAACTCTGTGGCCCGAGTGGACTCCCTCTCCCTGCTAGCCAGCCTCGAGCTGCCCACTGAACTTGATCTCCACTTGACTTATTCACCTTCCCCGCCTGCGCACTCGTGGCTTCCCCAATGTTTGACCGAGGTTGTGAGCAACTCCATGTGCCACAGGTCTGGAGCCCACCCTGCCTCTGCTCAGCGTCTCCCTCTTCACCCTGTCATCCTCCCTCTGGGTCCTGGGTACCCGGACCACTCTGACTCCCTCCTTCGGTGTCCCTGTCAGCTCTCTCCTGCTGAACTTTCCAACTCCAGACTTGGTAGTGGTGCCCCCTGCGTCTCTGCATTTTTGCATGAACTGAGACCATAGCTTAAAAAAAAGAAAAATGAATTTTATTTAGTACAGATTTTGATTTACAGAATAATTGAGTTGATAGTACAGAGAGTTCAAAATACCATGTCTCACCCCCGCACCCCCCTACTCCTATGGCACTTTCTCCTGCTAGTAACAGCTTGCCATGAGTGTGCTTTGACTGTTGTAATTAATGAACCAGTGTTAGTAATAACTGAGACGAAGCCACAGTCTACATTAGGGTTCACTCCATATCAGGCAGTCCTGTGGGACTCATACCCAGCCTTATGATGTGCTGTTAAGAGCCTCACCTCCTAACAATCCCCTCCGGACCCAGCTTGGACTTATGTTTGTCCCCTGTCCTTGCCTTTCAACCTTGCTAGATGGAAAGCTCCAGAAACTGAAGTCAGATTTCTTTAAAAGTCAGTTTTGCTTGCTGTTATATGCACAGCTCCTAGGACACTGCTGTCTTAACTCTCAGTCTGCTGCTGCTCAGGTGAAAACCCCTCTGGTACGCACCAGAGTAGAAATGATGTGGCTCTGCACTTGGGAAGCTGTGGCGCCTGAAAGCGCAGTGCTGGCCACAGGTGAGGCCCTGAGCTGTCCCGGAGCAGGGCTGAGGGCAGGGCAGGGCGAGGCTGAGCGGTGCGCTGGCACGGGTGCCTGCCTTTTCTCGTGAAGCCACCACTGCCTTCCATCGTGGGGACTCACTCTCCTGACTTCATCTGATCCCAGCCTCCTGCCCGCCAACTCCCGCGAATAGCATCTGAGGGACTCCGTGTGAACACTTGGAGGACACATTCAGAACCTTGCAGCCGCACATCAGGGGGCAGATGCTCTGTACCTCTTGGCTGAGTACACGAACGGATGGATGGGGGAAAGCAGGGGTCAGGGAGCAATTCACTGAGCGCTGGGGAATCATGGCTGTCCGTCAGTCTCTTGGCTAGCTGTGGAACGTGTAGTGCAGAGTCTCAGTATCTATGAAAACATTTCCAGGTCTGAGATATCTGCGAATGATCAGGTGTAGGGAAAGCTGGTCCCATGGATGGGGTTGGCAGCTCCGGGCAGTGTTCAGGTCACTGGCAACGTGTTCCCAGGACCTTCACCCTCTGGAGCAGTGTTGCTCAATCCTTTGCTTTTTGCATTGTTATCTCCTCATGGGGCCCTATTCATCTCCAAGTATCCAGCGCCACGGGGGTACACCGTGTGCCTGTTTATGTGCCATGGGTACCACCTTGAGAATCTGCTCTGTATCTTCAGTGGCGTGGTGGAAGGACAGGGGAGTTCCACTGATGAGCTGCTTGGGCAAAGGGTTACTGAGAGGAAGGGGAGGTGAACAGGTGGAGATGGCCCTGGGAAAGTAAGAGGAGACACAGTTCCTGTGTCCAGGCGGCCAGAGGCTGAGGCCGAGGTGACGCATTTACTTCAGTTGTGCATGATGTTGGGGACAGGAAAGCTGGGTTCCAGTGAATGAGGAACCTGTCACCAAATCTCTGCCTGGCTTCACCATGGGAAAAGGGGTTGGTGTGAGCCGCCTGCTTTACCTGCTGTGGTTTGGGCCCAGATGTTCCTGCAGTGCCTCGAGTGATCATCAGGGTGGGGGTTTGGAGATGGCTGAGTCTAGGGTTTGTGACTGGTTCATTGTCTAGTGTGGGGATCGGGGTGGGAGTGCTACCCTGGCCCTAAGGTGGGGAGCTGCCTGCATATAACATAAGGGCAGAAAAGGGGCGCGTTCCTCCTTTTGCTCCCGTTGTTTTTGGCATCCCCTGCCACCGTGAACGGTTGCCCTCCGACATCATACCTCGCTTTGGAGCCGGCTGATTACAGACCGAAGCCTCCACACCCTGTGAGTTACGTACTCCTCCTCTCACTGTGGAGAAAAGTAATGGGAGAAAAGTAACTGAGACATGCTCCACCAGTGTGGCTGTCCTCCAAGAGAAGGTGACTTGGTGACTTGGGGAAGGGGCAGGGCAGGGCAGCTGTGGCCAGAGGACCCTGCCTGGAGGAGCACAGGTGGGCAGCTGAGGGCAGTGCGCTTCTGAGGTGGGGACCGGCAGTGGAATGAGTCCTGGTCAGAGCGTGGCTGGTCACCTGCCATGCTGTTTGGGGCAGCTGGCCTTAGCTGTCCGAGCTTGATTGTCCTCAGCAGTGCAATGGTGCGTTGGACTAGAAGGGCTTTGAGTTGCTTGGACCCTGGGACTCTTTCCTCACATAAGATCTTGCATGCTGCAGAAGTGTGTGCAGGGCTGCCTCTCTCTCAGGGAGAGAAACCCACAGTTCGACTCTGACCTCTCTCTTTTCTCTCCGGCCTCCCCTACAGTGCTTTCTGGGAGTCAGGAGTACTCAGAGGAGAACTGAAACACCTGAAATCTGATGGCCTCTGAGGTACCTTCCCAGTGGAAAACCTGTGTCTCTCATCTCAGGAGCATCAGTGGGACCCCCTGTGGTGCTTGTGTCTTATGTCGTATTTCACCTGTACCATTGATCTCTCTGTGTCAACCTTTCCTCTGGGCAAGTCACTAACACTTTAGTGTAAATCATGGGATTCTCTAGCCAAGTTTTGACTTGGAGGGCACTCATTGGTAGGCAGTATCCTGCACCCCAAAGAGCTATGGATACAGTGAGGAGTGGCAGGCTCCACCCTTGCAGGGCACATCAGAAAGCCACTGTGAAGCAGAAGCCCCCAACTCTGTGTCTGTGTCCCAGGGCCTCAGAGTGTGATTAAGGGGTTTGAGTAGGTAGAGCTTAGCTCAGGGATCCCGGGAGAAGGCACTGAACAAAAGATGACTTCTGGGAGGACATGCCTTATGCTGAATCTTAAGGCATCAACAATGATACAGCCAAGTAAAAGGGCGAAGGAGGCAATAGTCCCAGGCCGAGGCTTACCTTATGTAAAGGTAAGCCTTCTGGCCCTGAAAGCCTAAAGATTCTTAAGTTGGGTCGAGAGCAAAATTTCAGAATGTAAAGCCTGCCTCTTGTGCCATGGTACACATCAGAACACCCCGAGGAGGAGGCTGATGGGGTCTTGGCTTGCATCTCCTCCTCCGCCTCCTTCTCTTCCTTCTCCCCCTCTTCCTCCTCCTCTTTGCTCTGGCCACTGTCTCCTGGGAGACGGGAGGGAAGGACAGAGAGGAGCTGCAAGAGCAGGCAGAAGGAGGTCTCAGAGGGCCGGACTTTCCCCACTCAGCCCCGCCCTGAGCACAGTCTGTCCCTGCTGCTGCTTCGCCAGATGACCACGAAGCCCTGACACTGTTGCACCCTTTGGCTGTCTCTTGTCACCTTTCCCCAGTCCTGTAGGCACTGAACAAATGTCAGCCCTGAGCCCAGGAGTCATGGGGAGCAGGTGGGTGAGCCTGGGACCAAGCTCTCCACTCACTTCCTGGGGTCCCCAAGGCCCACGAGAGCAAGGACTCCAGGATTGGTAAGATCTCCCCGGTGGGCTGTCTGGCTCCTTCATCCTTCACGCCCAGACCAACCCAAGGGACTGGCCCTGCTGCAGGTGGAGGGTCGGGGAATCAGCTCTGGGGTGCTGGTGCACAGCGGAACTTCGGCATTTCCCTCTTCAGGGCTGCGCTGAGGTCAGCGGGTTCGCGGCTAGTGTGCTATCTTTGACTTCCATTTCCCTTCTGGGACAGGGTCCTTTGGCACAGCCAACCTCCTCGCACTCCATGACCTGCCAGAAAATATAAGATAATCTGCAATCAGTGATGTTTATGGCCCTTCAGTTTACCTTCACACTGCCAAGTCCCACAGTGTGCTGCTGTGTCATGTTGACAAGAAGGCCCAGTACGCAGCGGTCACCGAGGCCATAGGTTTGGACTTCATCCACCTCTTTCCACAGGTAAGGGTGACTGAGAGCAAGGAGGGCCAGACCACCTTATCGGTGCCAATTATTTAACAGCTTAATAGTTCTTTTATCATCAGGAAGTATAGTGTTGAATGCGCACACCCCAGGCGGGTTCACCGAGTTAAAACCCTGACTCTGCTGAATGAGCTGCCATGACACATGGCCCCACATTTGCCTTATCCAAAAAAGTGGGAATCATAAAAACTCCACAGATTTTGAGGGGATCAAATGAGTGAAGCCAGTGAAAGAACTCAGAACAGTGCTGAGTGAACAGTAGTTGTCGCCACTGTCTGAACCACATGGGCATTTGGGCAGATTATAAAATTTAATCCAACACAGTCCTGCTCTCAAAATTCATGGTCAGCTGCTGGAAATCATTACTGGGCCTTCTTTCCCCTCCCATGTCTGACAGCTGGGCTTGTCCATGGATGTGAAATAGATTTCATGGGGTGCTAACCTTCCTCCCTTCCCACAGAGAGCTCTCTTCAGAGTAGCTGTTTCAGTAAATAAATAAATAAATAAATAAATATCATAAAGAACAACTTCTCATGATGAATGTAATCAATATAGACATGTTCCAAGGAGAAGAGTCAAGAAAAAAATAGATAAATACAGCATTGCTGTCTGGTGTTTATGTCCCAATTCTCCACATGTAATGTATTTAGTGTGTGTCACAAACATGTACTAATGAAACGTGTTTTTAAAGAACCTCATCGTCACCCCATCGGGGTCACCTGTGATTAGTCCGGGCAGCAGCCTCAGCACCTGCCAGGACAACCTCTTTTCTGATTCCAGCCCTCATTTCAGGGCTTTTCCCACCCTGAGCTCTGTATAGACACAGCCACAGCAGTGGCACGCACGTAGGTGACCGCCTGCCAACTGCTCCTCCCATTGTCTTGGAAAGCCTACTTGTATCTGCCAGTTTCTCTGGCCACCATCCCTACTGACTTAAAGCTAGCACTGGAAGTAGTTGTGCACTGAAGTAGATTTCTACAGTGTGCCCACGAAGTAGACACAATGGATGTAACGTCAGTTACATAGACAGTCATATAAGTGTGGAAAAATAATGAGAAAGTAAAGGCTCTTGAGCATTTACTGCATTGCATTTGATAGCATGTAATTTTGAAAGGGGAATTAAAATTATAAAGAATGCCTGCCAGAATCTGGAAAAGTCTGATAACAGGACATTTCTTTTGTGTAACCCATGCTTTAACTGATAACCTTGCAATGTAATTTGAGATGTTCAAACTCCCTTAGCAAGCCATGATATCACCCAAACCTTCAATCACAGTGTACCAAATTTGGCTTTGCATTTCCCAGCTTGCCTTCCCTATAAAAGTCCACAAATCTGGGCTTGGGGAGATAGCTCAGTAGAATAAGTGCTTACCTGGCAAGCACAGGATCCTGAGTTCGATCTCTGGTACTGCAAAAAATAAAAATAAAAGCCTGATGTAAATTTTTGGGCTGGGGAGATAGCGAAGTAGAATAAGTGCTTGCCTGGTAAGCACAGGATCCTGAGTTCAATCCCTGGTACCACAAAAACAAAACCAAAAAATAAAAGTCCACAAATCCTGCTTGATGGGCCTCTGAGTCTTTGAGAGAGATCTTAGCTAGGGCCACTGGTGTAAATAAACTGCCTCCTAAACCTCAGTGTCATTTCTTTCCACGTTTGGTCAGTTTTTCCATAACATATCTTGGTTCCCTAGCTGGGAAGACTGTGCTGACCACTTAGGTCACTGGCTGAGGCCTGACAGCCAATGTGAGAATTGCTCCCAGCTCCTTGATGAGAAACTATGCCCCCTAGCCCTTCTTGGAGTCCCTTGGGAAACCTGGACCAGAGGGCCTTGATATATTGTCAGCCATTTAGTTCTACTAACCTCCTGAACTGGAAGCACCACAACCCATCCTACTTTGAAAAGCTCCAAGCAATAACTGAGCTCCTCACAGCCACCTCTAGACCCACCTGCCAACATGAGATGACTGTCAGCGGCTTCTTCTGACCCTGTCTAATACTAAATACTGCATTCTAGATGGGGCCCAAGCCTGGAGGAAATCAAAAGTCCTCACCACTGTGATTAAACCTGACCCTGGGGTGAACACGGTTCTCCCCCAAGTGCATCCAAACTGGAGCTGCAACATGGTAAAAGGCCATGAGGCTTTAGATCGATACCACACAGCTCTCCTCACTGGGCTCAAAGGAGGCAAATGCCAATGCCCATGGCTAAGACTACAGAAGTGAGTTAAGAACCCATTGAAAGGCCAGCCAAATTTCCCGAGTCTGTGCCACTTCCTGGGTCTGTACACGCTTGGACCCAGGGATGCCTCAGAATCAGCAGATGGTCGATGCTGTTTTCATTGTTCAGTTAGCCTCAGACATTAGAGGAAAACTCCCAAAGGCTCAGCTGGCATGGATGTCACCTCATTGCCTCAGACTGCTTAGGAGGTTTTGTGAACTGAGAGAGGGAAGAGAAGAAAGAACAATGCTGAAAGGCAGATCACAGAACCCAGCAGAAAGCTGTTTTCCTGCCTGCAATGTTAAGAAAGCCTGTTGCTGAACTATCTCACCAAGACCAGTTCCACCATGGTGACCCAGACAAAGGGGCCCCACAAACCTCACAGCCTGAAACTGGTGGCAGGCTTTATGTCCTGGCATCTGACCAGTGTGCTTGCTGCAGACAAGCTGGACAGTGGAAGGATAAATGCCCCTCTGCCTATGGGATACAAAGAAGCCTGGCTGTTTGGAGCCACCCTAGCTTCAGCCTCTTCTCCCTCTCTTTGATGACAATGAATAGGGCAGACTGGGCTCCTTTGCACTGGGCCTCCAGGAGCCAGTGGTCATTGCCCGAACCGAGGGGACACCTACAACATGCATGGTGGACAGTGGGGTTGTAACTCAGCCTGCTGCTCCTTCGACCTCCCAGTGAATCCAAGTCATCAGTGCCGTGGGAACTCCCTCTTGTGCGGAGAGCCGCGCCTCAAAGATGGCGCTGGCCCTGGCGATCCACCCCCGTAGGGGCGGGCCTGCCCTTTCTACTTATTACTATATAAGGCAAGGAGAGACACACTGACTGGCTTCCGCATGGAAACACCAATCACAACGCATTACGAGGCAGGGACGGGTTGGTGTATCTAGGGGATATAAGGAGCTTCCCACGGGTGTGCGGGAAAGAAGAAAAAAAAGAAGAAGACAAACACGCAACACAGATGTAACAAGAAATAAAGCTTGCTGAGTGCTGAAGGAAGGACTGGTGGTCGCGTCTTTCTTGCTGGCGAGGAAGCGCGCGACACTCTTGAAAAGAAACTCTGCCAGAGCAGGTCCTGCAAGGTTGGGGACACTTTATCAAACATGAATTCTTACAAAGGCCTGAGTGCCTTGCTCCTCTCCTGGGATGTAACCCCCCTCCAAGCTTGGAACAACCTTTTCTGTGGCTCCAAATCAGCCAGCTTCTCTTACTCAGGCCCACTGCTTGATATCGACTCTGATTGTACCAGAAGAAGAAGGAGAAGGAGAAGGAGAAGAAGAAGGGCATTTGCATTAGCCTGAAATGCCTGGGACCATGCCCTTGAGGTTTTGAGAGAGTTAATTCCAGAAGTATGGGCTGAAGACTCACCCTTCCGGGCTTCCAATCAATGGTACCTCCTTGGTGACTGACCTTGTCCCATGCAATCCCACAATTCTGAATTCCAGTCACCGAAGTCCTGCATTCAACAGGCCCCAACCCTTATTCTCTCCTGGGTCTGCTGCCCGCTGCTACAGCCTGAAGCACCTGTCTGAACATAATGGATGCTTTTCTTTGTCTTCTAGTCATGCCTGTCAGTCAGCCCACATTTGCCTTTGAATGGGATGACCCAGAGATGGGTTAGAAAGGCAAACTTACCTGGACCTGTTTCCCACAAGCCCTCCTACACACTCTCCAGGGGTCACTGGCTGCCAACTTGGCCCATTTCAGCCTGAAGAAGAACTGTACCCTCATACAGCTTGTTGACAATATTATAATCTGTAGTCCAAGCAAGACCCACTGCTGGAAGGGGACACAAGCCCTTCTCTGCCATCTACTGACCACAGGCTATAAAGTCTCCTGGAAAAGGGCACAAATATGCAAACAGAAAGTATGTTGTGGTTTGATATGGAAAAAAGACTCAGGTGCCTGGGCCCTGAGAGAAAAGATGTCATCTGTTCTATTCCAAAGCCTGAAAATGAAAGAGAGCACTGAGAATTCCTGGACACTGAAGACTTCTGTTGAATTTGGATGCCAGGTTTTCCCAAGAAGGCTAAGCCTCCATATGATCTGTTAACAGGAAAAGGAAATGAAGAAGAGCTGCTAAACTGACCACAGAACAGAGTGACCCTTTCCAGACCATAACGTGAGTGCTGTCAGCCACCTGTGTGCTAGGCATTCCTGATGTGCCTAGACTTGAACCTGTTGATGAATGGGAGCACTCAGTGTTGGGGGTTCTGACACAGATCGGGCCCCTGGGAAGGCCTATAGCCTGTCTGTCAAAGAATCTGGATTCAGTGGCCAAAGCCTGGCCTCTCTGCCTGACAGCTCTTGGCAGCTACCTTTCTCTTGACCAAAGAGGCAAAGTACTCACAGTCCAGGCCCCACATGCTCGAAGCAAGGCTTTGGGTGCCTTGTGTTCTCAGGGTTGTCTTGAGAGGAGTCGGCTTGTCAGGGGACACTTTCCTGCAGTTGTCTGGGTGAGCTTTCTTCATCCAGAATGATGGATCTGTGGCTGGCTCTCAGCCTCCCAAGTGCTGGGATTACAGGCGTGATCATCATGCCCAGCTGGTCTGTTTTCTGTTAGCAATTTATTTAGCTGTAAATGTATATAATTTATTTTTTAAAATGTATTTAAAACAGGGACTACAAGGTCTCACTATGTAGATCAGATTCAAGGTGATCCTCCTGTTGTCAGCCTCCTAAGTACTGGATTACAATCATGCACCACCATACCCAGTCTCAACCTACCTCAGGGGTGGGGCTGGCACAGCAGGCCAGGGATTGAAAACCCTGCCCCTGCATCTGCCTAAGCAGGGGCATTAGTCTGCTGAGTTATCTGATTGGCCCCTCTATAATTTACCTGTTAAGAAAGTTTGCTACGATTTATATCTAGAGCCCCAGGGAGATGGCTCAGTAGAATAAGTGCTTGCCTGGCAAGTGCAAGGACTTAAGTTCAATCCCCGGTTCTTCGAAAAAGAAAAAAAGATTTATATCTAAATATTCTCTCAAAGCCTCCTGTGCTCTTAGGTGCAGCTTTTGGGAGGGGACTGGGTTACAGGGGTGACATTCATGAGAGTCCACTGCTGAGCTCACAGCTAACTGCGACATTGCAGGTGAAACCTGGTCAGAGGATGTGGCTTCCTGGGGTTGTGGCTGGAAGGCCTCTCCCTCTCCCTCCTCCTTGAGCACACTCTGCTTCCTGTTACCCTGCCATGAGCTGTTTCTCCTCAGCAATGCCACTCTGCCTTGGAGCCAGATACTTATAGATTGGTGTCTCTACAAACTATGGGCCAAGGTAAACCCTTTCTCCTCTAGCTTTGGCTGTCAGGTGTTATGTCTCAGCCAGGAGAAAGTAACTAAGGCATTTAGTAATTGGCTTGTAATTTTTTTTTAAACTAATACTCCATTCATACTGCTGTAATGTGGGCTTCGTCCCTGCCATCCTTCATGAGCCATTTTCTTTTCTATTGCTATGTGGTGCTACACTGTCTGACACTGTACCATTTATTCATGCTTCTTGTGACAGCCACTAGCATGTTCCCTGGTTTTGGCTACTAATTATTTTTAATTCTAAAGCAGCTGTGATCACTCAGAGACATATTTTTGAGCCACATGAAGCCTATTTTTCTTGGATTTATATCTAAAGGAGCTTTTGCCAGGTACAACCATTAATCCTGATATATCCACTCCACTGGTTAAGAAGTGCCCAGCAGCTACCTGTGACAGTGTCACCCAGCTGACTGCCCTAAGCTGTGGGAAGCTGCTTCTGCTGCACACTGATCAGTGCCTTTAGTGCTGGTCACCTTGGAGTAAAGCTGACTCTGTAGTGAACCTTCCCTTTATAAAAGATGGAGAGGCATGATTTGGATCTTGGCTCCAAACACAGTTTTTTCTAACAAAAAACTATTATTTGTATTGGTGTGTTCCATTGCAGCTAGAGAAGCTATATTTGGAGAAGTCTTTAAAGGACTTTTTCATACTTGATGCCAGTCCAAAGGTTGTAGGCACTTGAATTCTACAAAATAACCCAGTATAGTACAATAGTCCATAATAGTAGTGAGTTATCAGCACATCTGGCAATTGTCAGAAGTTGTTGACTTGAGCCTTTTATAGCTCAGCATATTAATATAACTTTATTTTTTTATACCTCATGGTTACACTTTTCTGATGGATGGTTAAGACCAAGTTAAAGTAAGACCTATATAACTAAAATTGTAACTTTTGCTATCTGACAAGGTCAGTCAAATCCCCTCAGGATGTATCCTGGAACCATGAACAGAACCTTACGGATCTTCTGTCAGTGTCAGACATCTAAATGAGTCATGGCCATTGCTTGACCAATTTGCTCTCTGTGAAAGTCCAAGAGACCATTTTCTTTCTAGGTGACTCTCCTTAGGCACACTATACATTGTCAATCACTTTTCTCTGTGGTCCCATAATTTCCTTGATCAGAAAATTTCGGACACCACTGACTTATAGGATGTCACAGCACAGCTTCTCTTATGTCCTGAGTCCCCACTGACCTTGAAGTGCTAGGGCCAAAATATTGTCTATCTTTTTAGCCAATATTATTGCTCAAATTTTTGTTCTGCAAACTTTAGTTGCTAAACATCCAGAAGAAAATCTTAATGGTATTATTACCCTGCAACAGAGGTGGTTAACATCACTATCTGTCTGAATATCAAATGCCTTAGACATAACATGGAACTGCTAGGTAACTATTGCATTAGAGCATAAAATAAAATAAAATTCTAAAAAAAGATAGGAATGCCCAGCAGATTAGCAGCACACATCTCTGGGTGTGTCTGGGTGGGTTGTGCAGGTGGGCTTGGGATCCAGTGCACGGCCCTAACCCTTCACCACACACCACTGCCTGCTCTGCCCCCTGGACGCCAGGACCTGAGCGGCCTTCTCCAGGTGCTTGGGGCCAGATAGCTGAGGACTAAATCTCCAAAGCCATGTGCTAAATTCGATCTTTCCTCCTTTCAATTGTGAGTGCTGGGTGTTGGGTCCAATGGTGTGAAAGCGGACCAGGAAACTAGGTCTTAGGTTGGTATGTGTTTGTTATTAGTAGACAATGCCAAATGGTTGTCACCAGGAGAGCCAGCGGTCTCTTCCACTCGTGGTATCTGTGTATCTGCTGCTAACTGCAGAAATGGCAGTCTGTGCTTTTAGCCATCCTGTGAACCATCTCAGGCTGATTTTAATTTGTATTTCCCTGACATGTAATGATATTTAGTTTTTATTGGGTTTGGATTGTCATTTTGTTTTCCCTAGTGACAAGGGGATAAAATCCCTTTTTAAAACTGTTGCTGGGCTTATGGGTAGTGTTGTTCAGATTGCCTGGCACTGGCTACTTTTCTGTGATTCAGGTTCCCTCTCAGAAAATGATCAGTAAGCATTTGTCACTAAAGAGCCATTATTTTGTTTTGTTTTGTCCAGAGTCCCCACTGACCTTGAAGGGCTATCTTTTTAGCCTGCTTATTGCTCTAAATTTTCCAGGGCTCTTGCTGTGTGGTCCAGGTTGGCCTCGAACTTGCACCAATCCTCCTGCTTGGTGCACTATGTGCCTGGCCCAAAGGAATGATTTGTGACCAGCATGATGACATTTAAGGCCAGTCTTGGGTGGCTCCTTGTAGCCTGTGAGGCTTTTGAGAACACATCTCTGAAAGGGGTCCCCAGCAGCAGAGTGCAGCCCTGGAAGTTTGGAGGCTTGAGGTTCAGTTCTATTTCCCCTTTTTATTGGTGGGAAATTGAAGAGTCACATAGCCTCTGGAGTCTCAGTATTCTCATAATAGAAAGGATAAGAGTTGTTGAGGAGATCCAGAGAGGCATAATGAAGAATCAATAAATGGTGGGCAGATCCTATGGGATTGTGGGAGGAAGTGTCCTGGAAATGCTAGGACAGACCCTTTGGGGTCCCTTAGGAAGGCAGCTAACTTCCAGATCCTGCCCTAGATTCTGCATACTGACTTCTCTGCCCTTGTTCTAAGCTTTTCCAGGGGAAAATACCAAGGCAGGAAGAAAGCTGCTATGGAGTGAGTGTTCTCCCCCTTCAAATGCATGCTGAAATGTAACTGCTGTTTTAGCAGCAGTAAGCAGTGGGCCCTTTAAGAGGTTAGTAAGCCAATGGGAGATCATCCAGCCAAAGGAAGAGTGAAATTTTGTCATTTGCAGCTAGGAGTGGTGACATACTCCTATAATCCCAGCACTCACGAGGCTGAAGCAGGTAGATCTCTGAAGGCCAGCCTGGGCTACATGTACAAAACCAGCCTACACTGCATGGTGAGCCCTTATCTCAAAAACAAAACAAAAAATTTTTTTCATTTGCAAGAAAGTGCATGGGCCAAGGAGATAGCTCAGCAGCATAAGCACCTGCTTGGCAAGGTCCCAAGTTCAATCCCCAGTACAAAAACAAGAGCAAAAAAAGAAAAAAAAAAGTGGCTGGATCTGGAGATCATCACATTGAGCAAAATAAGCCGACTCATGAAGACCACTGCTGCATGTGAGCCCTGGTACTGGACCTAGAGAGGTGACAGGAAAGCTAAGAGGAAGGGGATAAGGGGGGAAGAGGGGCTTGCGGTAAGTAATGGGCAGCTGGGTGTGAGCAGAGCACACACACCGAGCCTCTCATTCCCATGGGGCACCTGGGAGTGAGGGTGGCCAGCGTGCCTTCAGCCAAGTGGAGCCTCCTGAACTGTGCAGCCAATCAGGGTGAGATGGGAAGGGATTACTGGGGTTACTGGGGTTACTGGGCCTTGTGGACTCTGCCCTGCAGATGCTTAAGAGCTGTTGCTGGGGAGGGGGTTCCTTTGCTTTGTTGTGTTGAGACAAGTCTTGCACACAGTTCAGGCTGAACCTGAGCTCACTCTGTAGCCTGCACTGACCTTGAACTTGAGGTGACCCTCCTGCTTCAGCCTCCTGAGTACTGGAATTACAGGTGGCCAGCACTGTATCTGGCAGTGAGTTCCTTATGAAAGGACAGCTGAGGCTCCTGCCTTTCTTTGTTTTTTCTTCTTCTTCTTTTTCTTTTTTTTTTTTTTTTTTTTTTTTTTTTTTTTTTTTTTTTTTTTTTTGAGACAGGCTCTCTCTGTGGAATCCAGGTTGGCTTTGAACTTACTGTGCAGCTGAGGGTGGCCTGCACTCCTGGCGATCCTCCTGCCTCAGCCTCCCAAGTGCTAGGCTTGCAGGTGTGCACTACCACACCTGGCCACTCTCATCTTCCCTTTGACCTTCTGAAATCGGATGATGCATAAGAGGACCATCTCCAGGTGCCGGCCCCTCAACCTTGGACTCCTGGGCCAATTTGTGTTTATCATGAATTATCCACACTGTGCTACTCTGTGCTAGCACACAAAATGGACAAAGAGAAAGGAGACCTCACTGCCACTGCCTGGAACCTCAGGTCTCATCCAGGTCCATGCATGGGAGAGCACAACGGCATGAGGTCACAGGGTACGAATCCCTGCCCCACAGAAGCCAGTGCCTGTGGAGAAAGTGAGGAGAAGCCTTGGCCATGGTGAGATGTGCTGCTGTGGGCAGATTTTTGTAAACCTTTGATAACAGTGGAAAGCTTGACCCACTTCTAAATTCTAAAAACCATGCATGCTCACTGGAGAAAATTTTGCAAACACAAGTATAAAAAAAGAAAATAAATCCAAACTCCCATTTCCCCAAGTCAATTACTGCTAACAATGTCCACACACATTTTCCCACTTAGCGTTGTAATATGCCATTCATAACTGACTCCTCCGAGCCCAGGCATGTGGGAGCAGTGGAATAGTTGCCAAGCAACTGAAAAAAATACCTGGAGATGCTCACTGAAAGATAGTGGGAAAGGATAACGTCCTGCAGGCAGCACACCAAGGTGCACATTGCAGTCAAATCCTATAACAACTGTGTAATGAAGCCTAATGAGCCCCCTTATAAAAGCCAGTGGACCAATGCTTTTCTTTCTTCTTTTTTCTTTTTTGTGCCGGGAATTGAACTCAGGACCTTGTGCTTGCCAGACAGGCTCAGGTCCCTGAGCTATCTCCCTGGCTGAATATTTTTCAGATAGTCAGAAAAGACTGCAAGGAAATGGGAACAGGGTTCAATGTGAGTTTGTGGCTTATGCAGTGTTAAAGATAGATATGCGAATCATCAGGGATAGATAAATACAGAGATAGGGATACTGTGGACAGAGGCAGAGAAAGACAGAGATGATCTAGATAGAGATGAAAGAGCTGATAGAGATAGAGCGATAGAGATGATAGAGTCACAGATAGTAGAGACAGAGATGATGGAGATAGATGTCAGAAATAGAGATGATAGAGATATAGACAGTAAAGATAGACATTTCTTGGGTGTTGGGCGTTATATAGAATTCCTAGAGACCTCAATTACAAAGTTTAAAAAAAAATACAAAATAAACTAATAAGAGCAAAACACAGTTTATATAACCCAAAAATG